>JASCZI010061060.1:0-18515 GCA_036250425.1 Stylosanthes scabra
ATATATATATATATATATATATATATATATATACTATCAGATATTATATTTTTTTATGTATAAGTAATTTTCAGTCATTCTTTAGTTAAATTACTGGATCCGCCTATGAGTCCACTTGAGTAAGTGCCGAGATTCAAATCACATTTTGTGTATGTCGCAATTTATTGACTAATAATAACTTCTTAAATGAAACTCATATCTGCGATAGTTATTTCTTGATGACCTATTGAAATAAGGGATATCTAGGTAATCAATAAATATAAATAATAAGAAATTATTTTTTAATACAAACATTTGTCAAATAAATAAATTTCGTTTTATAAGATTTAGAGTTATTTGAAAGAATTAATCTACATGTACTATTATACATCTTCAAACACCCATTTACAATATGAAAAAAAAATATAAATATCAGTACAGAAAAATAAAATTTATATGTTATGTTTACATTTTTCCGTGTTATAAATGAGGTGTACGGAGATGTACAATGGTACATGTAGCATTATCGTATTTGAAAATGCAATCTAATTATTACAAAGAAGCACTGTTAATGGATTGATATAGAACTAGAAAGAGACTAAGCTAACAAAGATGAATGTGTATACATTTTTTGTATTAAGCAGATTGGGAATGAAGTGATTAATGATGAAACTGATTCAAAAGGAATGTATGAATTCTTGAATATAAGAATAAGAATTCAGTTTGACAAGATATTTTTTCATGTGACACAGGTTGGCGGATACACTGAAGTTTACAAAGGAGGACTAACATTTGCAGTGAGAGAAGCAGGGCATCAAGTACCGAGTTATCAACCAGCAATATTATGCATTTCTTAAATGGCACCCCTCTTCCTGATACTACAAGATATGATTAGTTTCCTTGTAATGATGATGCATTCAATAAAAACTAATAATTCTAGTTGGGGACTAGTTTTTATTTAGAGATTAATTTTGACGCACTGATATTATAAAGAGATTTTATACATATATTCAATTAGATAGTGCCACATCAATAAAAAAAAAAAAAAAAAGCAAAATTTATTTCTTTGGTTCTATTGTTGCTAATGATCTTCTAAGATTGTCTTCAAAGATTTATTTATGCAGAAGAATTTAATTACAACAACTATGGTTTGTTTGAGGAGATCACTAATTCTGAGTAGAAGGTTCTTCCCTTACAGCATTGTAAATTAGTTTTGTACATTTGACTATTTGAGAACACAGTTAGATAAAAAGAATCATGCAAGTTACACAGATTAGTATTATCTATGTACAACTGACTCAAATTCTTAGATTTCAACACAGTCATCATCATTATCAACATCATCATCATCTTTGTCCCAATCCAGTGAGAATGCAGTGGCTGATTTCATCAACTCGGTTAGTCCAGTGAGATCCTCTAGGTATGTAGGATGATTAATAGCTTGAAGTATGAACTCCATTCCTTTGTTTCGATATTCCAATAGAACCTGAATGTTTAACATTTTTACAAAACAAAGGGATTAAGAAAATATGCAAAGAGAGCGAATGCAACACTAACTAATTGAAGAGGCATAATCGGATGCATTCGCCACCAAAACTTACCGTATCACAACAGGCCGTGCAGCTAGGAGATGAGTAACCTACAAGGGTCATCTGAGAAAACTGAGCAAGCGAACCACGAATTTGATGAGGTAAAATACCTAGAGGTTGCTCACTAGTTCCAATGACATTGTTGCTAATATCGCCTTCTGCAAATATCCTGAAAGTAGGATTTTTTTTAGCTCTCAATTGTAAGCCTCAAATTTCATGCACAAGAATCAATCTTTGTTGAATTACCCTTGAGGGTGATGCAAAATCGATACTAAAAGTTCAACTGCAAGGGCCGAAGCAATTGGAGCCAGTCCGGGTCGGGTCACAGTACATTGCTGGTCCAAGGTGCGGTTGGAGGTTGACTGCGGAAAGCATCTATGAATCAGTTATATAAGTTATAATAGCTCAACACAACCACACTTAAGGGCTACAAGGAAATTACATCGGTTGGCGCTACAACATCGTTGCAAAAATAACAGCCCAGTCTATGGTTTTCCTTTGCATCTTTTATTTTGTGCACGTCAGCAGAAGAGGGAATAGCAGTTTCAGCATCAGAGCCATGGGCATGACTAAATGGACCAGCTCCATGGCGCATAACCAAGAAACTATCAAACCCTAGTGCTGCAGTAATGGTAATCTGCAAAAGAATAGATAATAAATAAATATGCAAACATGTTAGTCAAGAATACCAAACCAAACAATGGATGGGATAACATGCTTCTGTTAAAAATGCGAATCACGTGCAGGCAGCAACATAATGTTATAGTAACAGATATGCCATTAATGAGCATAAATTGGTCAACCTTGTTAGTATTGGCACAGAGAAGTGTTGGCAGCCAGCGACTTTCCCTGGTATCTGTCAGTAAGAAAACTGAATCATGAGCATCAATCAAATCGGACAAGCGCCTACAATCATCAAGCACATTCTCCTGTTCCTGGTTATTTACTGGATGTCCAGGCATCGGTATAGCCATAACAACACCTTCTGCTTCCTGAAAACGAAGATAAAGACTGCAGTTGTGAGAAAAGAGAGGGGGGCAGGGGAATGGAGTGGTTATTAGGTTTTAGCATCAAGCAAAGTCCTAGAGATAAAAGACTTACCACTGCAGGAAATATCCGTTTGAGGCTTTCAACAGCTGCTGTTGCCTTGAAACTACCACCGTTAAGGCAGTCATCTAAAGTATATAGAGACTGCCTCAACGGATTAGACATAGCCACCTTGCCATTGTCTACTAGAGTAATTTTTCTGACACCCCATGCCTGAAAAAAAGCAAAAGTGTCAAACTATCTCCACGAGAAGAATTTAAACAATAATAATTATAATTATAGAACTTCCTTAATACACACCATAAGCATGCGCGCAACCTGGCATCCTAGAGTTCCTGCTCCAAGGAGAAGACACTTGACAGAAGACAAGGCATTCAAGTTTAGAGAAGGCAGCGCACGCCACCTCATAAGCTTTAAATTCAAATCTGCAGCAGATACGGCCAACCTGTAAAAACATATTAAAAAAAAAGGTAAAACAAAGAAACAGAAGTGCTTATGAAAGAAGAAGCACTGGCTGATAAAAGAAATGAAAGAAAATAGCACAGGAAAGAAACCTTGTTGGATCCATGGACTGTGCAAGGCTAATACACCTAGGTACCTTTCTCCCCTTATTGAGTTCCCATCCAACTGCATTCGGCATGGTGTTCTTCCACCCTACGAAATTAGCCGTTCAAGTAAGAACCCCAAAACACTAAAACACAACAAGCTATAACATTGCATTTGTTAATCAATCAATACATATTTACCTTCCGGAACAGTTATCAATGCTTCGCCAACAAGGGATAATCCCATATCGGCAAAACCACGATTCTCTCTGTAGCAGAAAAATTGAACAGACTTGAGATTCCACTTTGCAGAGATAAGGGCTAAGAAGTTGCGTAGAGGCCAACCAGGAGTATTTGGAAAATGACATGGATCATAAAATCCAAAGAGGACCTGCCAATAAAATCTAGTAAATTTCATACATGGACATCTGCATTTTCACAAAGGCTGCTTTTAAGTATCATAACCAGAGTTAGGGTAAGCGACCTTGTGAGAATCGCTCTGACAAGCTTCCCATTCTTTCAGGAGCCTAACAGTAGCACGCGATTGAGGATCTATAGTGACTAAAAAAAACGGAACATCTGCGACATACTCTCTGTTATTAGGGGATATCATGCTATGCTATGCTAAAAGGAAATGAAATGTGACATTATATCCCAGTACTTGACAAAATTAATGAGTTTTATACCTGCCGTTGATTTTGATTTGCGCCACTCATTACAGGCAGTAGAGAGGGATTCTGCCTGGCATTTCACAATCAAACAAATAAAACAATGTTAGAGCGAATGTAAACAACGGTATAGTATCAAATAATGATTAAAAAAGAAACTCAGAGCACCTCAGCTGCCCTCAACCACTGAGAAGCTGGCCTTAGGTTAACCAAGGCTGCAGGAGGATCAAGCATCAAAGCTGGGAAAGCAAACCAATAGTGAAAGCTCCACTTTTTGAGGTCTGCAAAAGAAATAAGAAGGAATCTTGAAAGCACTGAACAGTCCTCCACAGCTTTTCCAGTTACAATGTCATTCCATATCTAAATTAACATCAAAAGTTACACATGTGAGATTGATAATCTTAGTCCAAAAAGTCTAAACTACTTTTCCACTTTGAATTATCTATAAGAACTGAATTGAAATGTTTTTTTACCTTTGCTGCCTCTTCCTTCAAGAGTTTCATCTTATCAAGTGCATGAAAAGCTTCGACAGTATTAGTATTGTAAAGAATCCCAGGAATAGAACACTTGTTCCTGTTACCAGAGCTTGGTTCTGGTACCAATGAAGCATCACTTGATTCAGAAGGCAAAGACTCAGCTAGCAGAGTTAAATGATTTGACACTTGAGAATGTGAGCAAGGTGCATAGAAACCTATAAAAAGATCATAAAAATTCTCATGCATGTATCAAAATAAATAAAAGGGTCTCTTATAAGCTAAAATACTTAGAAAAGAAAAGTAAAGACTGTATTTTTTATGATGCCCATTTGGTAAAGGAAGTAAATTTTGTAAGGAAAGGGGAAGAACCAATGATGGGTAATGGAGAATCATCAATGCCGAGCTTGTTGAGCTTCAAGGAAGAGAATCTGTGCCAGAAGCCTTCATCGACAAGACTCTGCATCGGAGAGAATTGAAGTAAAGCTCCTTCCTTTTTCGACATCGTCTTTCTTCAATTTTGGTTTGACTTTTACTTGTTTCAAAAAGGAATACGAAGATGAAGATTGAAGAAGATCTGGGTTGTGGCTGGGTTCCCAAATCCCAATTCTTCTTGGGATTCTTCAGTCAACAACCTTTGTGTTCATCAATGGAATTTGTTTTTTTTTTTTGTTGGGTTCTTTACCTATTAAATGGGCCAAATTGGATCTATTTCATATGGGCTTTACTGTTTTTCGGCCTAATTCAATAACTTTCACCCCATAGATAGTTCGGCACCAAGCCACCAAAAACAAATTACACATGATATAACTTAAGATTAAGAGCATCTCCATGACCAAAAAAAAAAAGATTAAGAGCATCTGTGGCTGAGGCTTGTGGATCAGTGGCAAAGCTGTTGCCTTCGATTCCTGATGGATGAAAGAAAGAAGCTATGAATTAAGAGTAAGGTGGGGTTTGAGATGGGTTGGGTAGTGGATACGGCTTTAGCCCATGACCAAAAGCAAAAGAAAACAAAAATTTAGAGCATCTCCAATGGGCTAGTTTAAAATGAACTAATTTAAAATTGATACTTTGCATTGGAATTAATTGATAAAATGATACCGATTTCACTAAGATAAGAATGTATCACCTTTAATAAAACCAATAAAATAATTATACGCGGATAATTATTTTTGTTAAGCTTTTTTAATTTAAATTAAATTGAGATCAAGCATTGAACCAACAAATTTCATAATAGTCTTAAATCAAATATGGTCCCATAAATATTTATGTGGCATTTTGTGGGACTCAAAATAAAATTAAATTGGTATCAGTAGGAGCCACATTTTTGCGTTCGGTAACTCAAAAAGCCAAGGAGCTTTTGCTCCTGGCTTTTGAAAGTCGGGGTGCTATTGAAAACCCTTATTGGCTCTGACTCATCAAAAAGCAAAATAACAAATTAACTTTAAATTTTAATAAAAAGTCATTTTTAGCAAACATTATATGTGTCTCATTTTTATTAAGAGCTAATTTTGAGATATTTAACCAAATAGTTATACGACGGCTCTTTGGGAGCTGCTTTTTGAAAACTCAAAGAGCTCAGTAACTTTTTGAGAGCCCCAACATTACCAAACTGACCCTAAGAAAAATAACTCATAACCAACTTGGGTTGATCCAGTGGTTAGCTCACTAGTCCGTTTGAGCAAGTGTTAGGGGTTCGAATCCCGCCTTGTGCATGCAACAACCCATTGCCCCACGACAAACCCTTAAATGAAACTTAGATCAACGGAAGATTAGTCATTGACCTGTCGAGTCAGGGGATACTTCGAGAACAAAAAAAAGATAACTCATTTTTAGTTTTTACGCTTAAATAATTGTTAGAAATTTGAATTATACATTATCATTTACGATTTATCAGACTAGTGATACTATATTATCTAACTTGAGTTGGTCTAGTGGTTAGTTTACTAGTCCGCTTAAACAAGTGTCGGGGCTTCAAATTTCGCCTTTTGCATGCAACAACCCACTGATTAGCAACAAACCCTTAAATAGAACTCAGATTCACGGAGAATTAGTTCTCGACCGGAGATATTTGGGAAAAAAAAAAACTCATTTTTAGCTTTTACGCTTAAATAATTCTTAGAAATTACATTATCGTTTATGATTTATCAGATTGCCAATACTATGTTATCAAAGTTTGTCATCTCATCAAATTCATTAGCCAATTTTCTTTTCTTTTTTTTCGACAGAAATAAGGAATGTTTAGACAAGTCCTCATAAAAAATCTTTTTTGAAATGATTATTTTAAAAGATTTTTACAAAAATAAAATTAATTTTATATTTAAATATTATGTAATAATATTATTTTATTTGTTAATTATGTTTGAATATAATAATATAAAAAATTTTATTTATTTATTATGTTAAAATATTTATTTTTTGAATAAAAAAATGTAAATTATATCTTTGAAAAAATATATTTTTTATTTTATTAATAATTTTATTTTTACTATTAAAAATTTATCAGATACGTAAAACATAGAAAGATTTTTTTGTCAAGAAAATAAATTTTTTAACTAAATAGTGGCACCAAAATATGCTCATTAGAATCACTTGATGAATAGTTAATTTTCTTTTTGTCAAAATTATCTATCTATAAGGGACTTATTTGTTGTTAGTATTTTTTAGATTAATTTTTTAGATAATGTTATTTGTATATCTATTTTGGCCAACTAAATTTAATTGAATCATTTATTTTTATATTAAATAGAAGATCATTTCGATGTCAAATAAAAATTTATTTCGGTGCTATATATTTTTTAATTTATTTCAGTGCTATATATTTTTTTGTGATATTTGACATCGAAATGATCTTCTATTTAACATAAAATAAATAATTTGATTGAATTTGATTTGGCAAAATAATTATACACTTAGAAAAATTGTAAATTTCTCACCAATAAATTTTTTTGGGTATTATTTTAGTCATCTATACTTATTTCTATAGTATCCAAAGGATTTTATCCTTGGTTGAAGGGGTTATATATAATACAATAAATATATAATAAGACTCCTAGTTACTATGGTTTTTCCTTTAGAGAATGATAGTATTAATAGGGGAAAAAATGACGCCCTTTTCATGGATACAATACCATATATACAATCTATATAAATACGTAGACACCCAAAAAAAAAATTATATAAATACGTCACTACTACATAAACACTCAAGATATTCAAAATTTCTCCTGATATTTATTTGGTTTTTTTTTTTTCCCTTGGTGGGAATATATTCATTTAATTTGACATAGCACCCGAGACCTAACTAATTAATTGGATTCCTTGCCGTGGCCCATCTTTATTTAATATTAAATTTTTATTTATTATTATATATATATATAGTTATGTGACTCTTTATTCGAAATTTAGCATTTTAGAATGAGTAATTTTATGATAATTAATCTCCAACCCCAAGTGAAAATAACCTAATGAAAAAGGATCAGTATTCAATAAAAAGTAAGTAATAATTAACTAATACTTTTTTAGAAGTTGATCATCCAAGATATTATGAAATAAATCATGAAAAATCTATTACAATAAATCATTTGAAACCTAATGAAACAATTATCTGAAACTATCCGAAAACTTAAATATGAATATTACTAATAGTGAAGTAATAAGCTTTGGTTGATGGAAAAGTCGCTGGAAAATTCATTTATGGTGATTAGTGACAGATGGAGATATTTGACTTATCGTGATAGGTAAAATTGTAGTGTTGAGACTTAAGAAAAAAATAAATAAAAGTAAAAAAATAACTTAAAAAATGTAAATACATTAGACATTTTGAAATTATTAATTTATATTAGTTGCATTTTTGTTAGTTAGTATTGTTAGAATTTGGTGAACAACACAAGCAAAATGATCAGTTTTAGTATTTTTTTAATTTTTATGATCAATTTTTATCATTTTAAATAAGTTTAATTTTTAGATGATTAATTTTTTTTTAAAACTAATTCAGTATTTAATTGAAGATGTTGGTTAAAATTATGTTTGCTATCAAGTTCAATTGATAATAAAAATACAAGGTTCCAGTCCTAGCTATCTATGATTTTTTATGGCACCATTATGATATTTCTTTCATTTTTATGTGGGACTAGATGGTAATGTCGTGTCATGATTAATTAATAATAGAAGGAAAACGATGTTCATCCACTATATAGGGAACTTTAATTTTGAGAGGCTAACCTCTTTTTTCTTTTTCTTTTTCTTTTTTAAAATAGACTAACAACCTTTTCCATAGATACTAATATTAATGTATATCAACACGACACTACACAAGAACCCTCGAGATTCAAGATTCAGAAGAATATCTCTTATTTTGTTTTTGTATTTCTTTGGTGGAATATACTCAACCAGCTGGATTCTTTGTCCAGTTGTCCCTCTCTCTATTTAATATTCATTTTGCTATTTATTATTAGTCAACTCAAAAGTAAAAGCTAAAAACAACACAATCAATATTTACATTATTATTGTGATATACATCATTTACTAATTACATCCAATATATAACAACTTCATCAAACAATCAATTAATTAAACTTAAATATTCCGGTACTAATATATTTGTTTTCATCTCATAATGGAGATGACAAAGTGATACCACTTCTACAATTTTGTACGTACATACCATTTTAACAGCCTTTTTTATTTAAATTAATGACACCAATTCAATTTAAACGTATTTAATTAAAAATAATCACTCAACCCAACCTTATCCATTTATGAGAAAGACAAGGCACTATTGTAAAAAAATATATATTTCAACCCTTTTTTGTTGTTGTGAGATATAGCGGCTATCTCACAATAAAAGAGAGATAAAAATTGAGATATACCATATTTTTTAACAGGAACATTTTGTCTTTTCGAAAATAATCAACCCTCGTACAAGAAGGTCTTTGTCGATTCTATCAACCAACATGATGCACCTCTCAGTAGAGGGCATGAAAACACCGTGGAGACTTTGACCGAATAAATAGATATCAATTGATAGACATTTTTTTTAAGGAATAGAATCCAGAATGAACGAACGCTTTTTTCGTTTGCTATGTGCTGACTGGATGCTCGCGTGATCGATCGATGGACGGGGGAAGCGGTGAAGTTTTATTAAAAAGATTCTCTCTGTCAAAGATCATTACTTTGGCAAAGAAGGTTGATAAATCAACGTTTTCTAGTAGAATCCCACCCGATAATATTGACGAGGTGGTGGAGCTGGTTAGTTCGATTAAGGAGAACTTTAATCGACTTATCAGCTTTTTCGGCCAAATCCTAATTTCGTTTTGCTTTCTCCAGTCGTCGAGCCTGATCGGCTCGACTCTTTTCCCTGCCCTCCAGCCTCTCACTTCGTTTCGTTCTTAAGGATGGAATATACCATTTTTTAAAATAAAGGCTGGATTGAGTATTTTATTCTTTAATTAACTATAAGTTGTTGCTACTATGTGCTAATTGTGTGATTATTAAATCATTAGGAGGAGGTCTACGTTTTTTGGTAGCTTGTTCAAAAGAATAAGCAATCTGAATAAGAGTGGGTTCTGAATACTTCAATCCTCCAAAAGAAACACCCAATGGCATGTTCTCATTGTTGTATCCACCAGGAACTGTGATTGCCGGATAACCACCAACTGCTAGAAATGGAACCAATTTTTGTCCAACATACATCAAGGCATCAAGATTCTTCTCTTTCATTATCTTCTCAAACCCATTTTTGGAGAGTCTTTCCAGATTTGATATTGCTTCTTGAACCGTTTTGTTTATTCCATTGTTCATGTTTGCTTTTATAAACATGTCTTGTGGATAGTCAACGATTTTCTCCTGTTCCAAAATAAGATAATAATAATAAATTATTCAACAGTAAGTTTCATAAGTTGAAGACTTGAAGTGAAGGTGTTAATTAATCTTGCTCATTTATGTGACATTACTATATCTGAATGAATTAATTCATCTGTACCACTATATATTTTTTTAAACATTATTTATAACATGAAAAAATATAGATATTAGCACAAAAAAATAAATTTTTTTACTAATATTTACAATTTTTTATGTTAAAAATAATATGTACGGAGGTGTATAATAATATATGTAGCGTTACCGTATTTAAATATTTAATAATAGATTGTTTTATTAAAAAAATATATGAAATATATATAAATAATTAAATATATAATAACTAATTTATATGGGAAAAAATATTTTGATCGACAAGTTTTAACAAAAAATAAAATTAAAACATATTAAAAATATTAAGAATAAAATTAAATAAATTAAATATTAGAGATATTTTTTAAAAATTTCATGAACAAAATGTATATTTCTATCCATTTTTATGATGTTTTAAAATACAATAAAATTTTATTTTAGAAAAATTCGTCCAAATATAAAAAAGAAAAAATTGGAAGAAAATTAATTGAATTGAGTGTCTAGTATAATTAACTAACATTTTTCGGTCAATAACTTTTTTAAAATTATTTTATTTATTTTAAATTTTAAATTCTAAATCATAATTTTAAATTATTCTAAAATTGGTTAATATTAATTATCTAAAAGTTGATTCCTGTATTTTTTTTTCCTTTCATATATATATATATATATATATTCTTACTAGCATGTTGTGTTGATGGTTGAAGGCTATGAGATCTGCCAATGATCGTACAGGTGAAGACACAAGTTTTTCTAGATAAGAATTCAAGTCTCTCTTGATCTCAGCTAACAATGCTATCATTTCATTCTCATATATTTCTTCACTCTTCTCAATTACAATGTCATCCACAAGTGTCGCACCTTTTTCCCTGGATTTATCATTTATTATAATCAACAACAAATTAATTAAATATTAAATTTTTTAATTAATAACTATAATTGCGTGAAAATTATAATGTTTAATTGCGTGTGCATGCACCTCATAGTTTGGAAGAGTTCTTGATACGTCGCATTCTCGATAGAGTTATGAGGAAAAGTATTAAAAGAATTAGGGTATCTCAAGATTCCTAGTCTTTTTCCATGTAGGCCATGGGGATTAAGAAATTGAGAATAACCACCATCTGGAATCTGTGTAGAGGCATGGAGTGTTCCTTCATCTTTCTCATCTTTCCCCACAATTACGTCAAGAACATAAACTGCATCTTTCACCGTTCTAGCTATAGGCCTGTTCATCCAACCCAAAAAAAAAAAAAAGAGAGTGAATATTTTTTGTTATCACCTCTGTAAACAAGGACTAGGCATCGTAGTCATGCATGTGCAGATGTGCTTTGATTTTGACGCATGCATATTTTTGTAAAGCAATATTGTTTTTCTTACGATATGATGTAATCAATATAACAAGAGGCTGTTATATAACTAACATAATTTATTAGAGGAAGTATTAGTAGTTATTATTTTTAATTAATAATTAATCAATAATTTTATTTATTATTATCGAGTTAGTACCATTATTTTGGATGGATTATTTTTTGTTATTTTAAATGATTAATTTTCTATTATTTTAAATAATCTGTCTTAATTTCTATATTTTAAATGATCAGTCTTCTAATATTCGAATGATAAGATTTTTGTATAGATTTTGAATGTTGTAAACAATGATATGTTATCAATAAAAATTCAGCTAACATTAACTAACAATTTAAATTTGATGTTCTATTTCTTTAGGTTTCGGATGTTTTATTTATAAAATAATACAAAGTTAGCTGATGGTTGTTTTAAATGTCCGATGTTCTATGACTTTTAATATGTACATTCTATAAATAGTGATTATAGATGTTTAATTTTTTGTTGGCCAATTTATTAATTTAAAAATTATTTATTACTTATACTTATTATTTTTTTTTTGGGATGATATTCTATTGATTACGTTAAATTTATTTTTTAGCCAACTCTTAATCAACTATGTATGTTTTCAATTAGTTGGTAAAAAACTTAAATATACTAAATATATATAACAAAATTACCAACTAATCTAAATAAAATCTGGTGGTTCTCAAATGTTTTTTTTATACATTTATTTTGATCAATTAATAAGTTATTTTTTATATAAATTGATATCGAAATAGTATTTTATTTATTTAATATAAAATAAATAATTTAATTAAATTTAATGGCACCAAAATAAATACACGTCGTTTTCTTAATAGAAAAGTGGGATATATGCGTTATAGAATATACCCGAGGGAATCTTGTCGTAAAGAAATAGGGACCACGCCAGCTCTGCTAGTGAGGTTAACGGTGGGTTTGATTCCAACGACTGAGTTATAAGATGATGGGCAAATAATTGATCCATCTGTTTCAGTCCCTAATGCCACTGTTGCTAAGTTTGCTGCTACTGATATTGCTGATCCACTGCTTGATCCACACACTTCTTTGCTCAAGTTATAAGGGTTCTGCCGTTCATTCATGTATTCACATACATCATTCACTTTAATTATATTTCACACAATAATAACGATTAATTAATATTTTTCGTAAAAAAATTGAAATTATTTAATTACCATGCCCTGGCCACCGTAAGCAGACCAACCACCAGGCATATTGGATGACCTAAAACCAGACCACTCCTTCAAGGTGGCTTTGCCAATAACTATGGCTCCAGCCTCCCTCAACTTGTTCACCACAAAAGCATCTTCCGCCACCACCGACCCGGCAAGCGCATACGAACCCGCGGTAGTGCTCATGCCTTTCTTCTTGTACACAATGTTGTCCTTTATCAACACAGGTACTCCACTCAACTTTGTCCCTCTTTTTCCCGCCGTGCGCTCTTCGTCGGCCTTCTCGGCCTCAGATTCTGCGTCCGGGTTTAGATCCGTGACGCCGCGGAGTACATGGTTTCTTCTAAGGATCTCGTCTTTGTATAACTTAACTAGTTGCATTGATGTGATCTCATTTCGCTCAAAAGCGCTTTGGATTTCGTCTATGGTTGCTTCTTTGAAGTGAAATATTGCATGGACATGGGTTGTTGCAATGGTGATGATGAGTAGTAGCCATGGGAAGAAGAAGAAAGATCTGGTGCTAGAAGAAGCCTTTGCCATTAAAAGTAGCTCTCCAGCTTGTTCTATAGTTAGTGAGTGTGTAGTTTGCACTTTGCATAAGGTCTCTATAAATAGAGTTTTTGCCTTATGTAATGGGTTGTCATATTATGAAATTGCACTTTAATTATTTTCTTTTAAATAATTTTTTTAGTATTCATAAACTTTTACTCTAAGACTACTTAAAATAGTTATTATTAAAAGATTACTCAAAATATATTTAAAAAAATAAAGTGAAAAACAAAGGGAAAAAGATGTGTGAAATGTAATACACAAGCTCTTTATGAATTCCTATTACTAAATATACAAATTATATATTACGTATTTGTATGTATATATTTATTTATTATTTTACATATTTTTATTAATTAAAATGATGAAATATTAAAATAATTAAAATTTTGAAACATAATTAAACTTTTCATCCATACCAAAATAATCTAATTGCTATTCTATTTTAATATTTCTATCCACCCTTTAATTATAAATATTTTGTATTCCTATATATTTATATAGAAATATGATGGATTAGGTGCATTGGGTCCTATGCTTAAATATGTTGGAGAATATCTCATTAAAAATCTTTGCTTTTTTCCTTGCTGCGCCATTCATATATATTCAAGTTTCTTTTTTTCCATATATAAATTGCCACAAAAATTGATTAGTATTCTCATCAGCAATCATTTTCCGTATGTCATACTATTGTATATCGTATTTCAAGTCGGTACGTATATATGCGGGTCTACCACCAACAAGAGCTGCAATATATATACAACTACTCGCATTATAATGGGTTATGATATTTCCACGCTAAACTCAATCACTAATATATAATAAAATAAATTAAATTAAATTATATATATATATATATATATATATATATATATATATATATATATATAATACTTGATTTTAATTTATAAATAATATTATTATATTATAATATGATTAAGGTTAATTATATAATTTAAATGAGTGAGTCACACTTGTTTTATTTAGGTTTTATTTTTTATTTTTCATCCAAAATTTGTTATTATAATTTCAGTAATATTATGTATACAAGTCTTTTACTCGTCTGAACTAAAATATATATGTATATTACAAAAATATTAAAATATAAAAAATATTATACGTAACATAAAATATTATTCAATTTTATTAAAGGATTAATTTTATTTTTTCAACAATTAGTTAGAAGAATATAGAATTAATAAAAGATAAGAGTTTGGATTACTATATTGTAGGATGAAAAAGACCGATCATTTACTTTGAATAAACGATTCATAATTTTCTTCTTTTTTTTCTAATTTAAAATTGTCTAATAAGATTTACGGAGCCAATGCTACTATGCTAGAGACGAAAAACATGACAACATAGATTCCGTGTCAATATAGATTCTTTTCTCTTCGTTACAGAGTACACACAGATTCTTGTTTAGAAAATATATTAATTTAGTTTGAGCTTGAAAAGTATTTAATGACGACCAAGAAAAATAGCTTGAAAAGTATTTAATGGGTGCAAGTGGATGATACAAGCGTGTATAATTGTATATACAATTATTCTGTTCAAATTTTCTTTGCATAAAATTATTTTCTAAAGTTTTTTCCCCTCGATATTTATAATTTAACTAAACAGTTTTGTGTTTCAATTTTGAAAATAATTTTCTTTTTCTTGAATTGGATAGAATGATGAATATTTTAGAAGAAAAAATTTATACACCAATTTTTTATATATATATATTCCTATTGTATTTTATTGGAGATTTTATGATGTCTATTGAACTTTTGCCTAATTTATCTAAAAGTAGTGTTGGAATAAGGTATTACTTTTTTATTTTTATTTTTGATGACTTTCTTATTTTTTACTTTTAAAACTATAATTAAGACTCCATAGAAGATAGTATGATATAGATGGTTTATGTAACTAAAACGTTTTATAGAATTGTCTAATTACATTATTTTTTTAATAATTATAATTCTATGAATTTAATGTTGATATACTCTCACTATAAAGCCATTTTACATGTACAGCCAACTTAAAAAAAATAATTTTTTTTTATTGATCTCGAAATTAGTTATTCATAAAAAAAAAATAATTGCATAAATTTATAGAATATTTTAATGTATTAAAATTAAATTCAATAATTATTTATACGACTAATATAAAAATAGTTATTTTTACTAAAATGAGATTACATCAGTTTTGTGTATTAATTAGTATATCACTTAATGTCCATGCTTATCAGTAACACTTACATATCACTTATCAACCTTTTAAATATGGTTTTCAATTTTGGGCTTTTGTGGATTGATAATGCTTATCTTATTAAAATTTCACTTGTATACGAAAAAAGTGATTACTCATATTAAAATAATATTAAGAATGATTAGATTAATTAATGGAAAAGCATAGGGAACTTTTCCTTAATAACCAATGGAACCAATGAGCAGGTGAATTAATATATTTTTTTTTCAAATAATATATTTAACTAAACTATTTAATATAGCAGGTGAATATTTTTTTTCAAATAATATAACATATACATGATTAAAGAACGCTATGAATTATGATCTTCCTTCACAATCCAATATGATTTTTTTTTTTTTTTGCAATACTACTATAACCATGTAAATGAAATTTAGGAATCAATTTGTAAAATTGTATAAGGAAAAAAAATGTAAAATAAACTAAACTTGGCTCTCAATCACCAGCGAACCGCGGCAGCCCTCGCGGTGTCGGAGCGGCAACATGGCGGCCGGATTTTACCATGTCCAGACAATCCTTAATTGTTGTATCAAATAATCTGTTGTCCGGGTTCTCTGCATAGCACACATAGTAACAACTCACACATGCATGAGGCAGTGCCATGGCAATCCTAGTCTGCACCATCATAACAATAATGTTCATCACAATCCTTTATAAAAAAAACTACTACTCTTTCTGCTTCAAAATATTAGTAAAACATAGTACTAACCAGAAGGTATGAAATGAAGAATGTGAGAAGGGAGAGGGTGGCAATGAAATTTTGGTACAATTGGGAGGTCCAAGCAGAAACCACAATGACACATATAGAGGCAATGCTAACCCCAGAGTGGAAGCAAATTGAGGTGGTTATGTCTGAGTCCACAATTGGCTCCATTTCAAGTCTCTTAAAGTGGGACCATGTGTCTTGGGATGCAGCTACAAAACCTTTACCATAGGCAGCTATCTGTTAACATAGCATGAATTCAAATAAATATAAATCCTGATTAATCATACAACATTTGTTACTCATACTGAATGAATATATGATTTCTTATAGAAGAAATAAATTTTTACAACATTTCAATTTTTCATCGTTGAAATTTCAGTAGACTATCACAATATTAATTTAATCACTTTTAAATTTCTTTTAATAACTGTCTCAAGACAGAAATATAAAAATATTAAATGATACAATCATGCTAAACTGTTTATTTTAAAATAAATAAAAAATTAAAAATGATAGGAACACAATTTTTTTTAATTTTATTTTTTTTTTGGTGTCTTTTTTAATCTTATTTTGATTTTAATAATTTTGAGCATTTGTCTTGAAATACACAACAAAAAGAGTTTATATTTGCATTGTTTGTACCTGAACATAGGCCCAACCATTCCCATATCTGAAGATAGATTCCATGACTCTTAAGCAACAACGAGCACAACAAAACAAGAACTCATCTTCCCCCTCAAGCAAATTCAGAAACCTAGCAACCACCCTCGCCGCCTCGATCGCCGGCACAAATAGAGATCCCAAACAAGCACTCCCAAGGTTCCTTGTCAATGCCCTCAAGAATCCAAACCTAGTGCTAGATTGCATCCCCCTAAGATAATACAAAGCAACAACTCTACTAACACTAATGTTCACAACATTCCTCATAACCTCAGAAACCCAAGCCAAGCTCAAAACCAAAGCAATGATCACCAGAGGTGGGAAACAGAAATTCAATGCACCAATCACTGCTAAAGTCCACAGTGACATCCAAAACAATGCAGCACCAAGCATGTAAAAAGTTGGTTGGTTCAGATCATGGAACTTGGAAACAGGTTGAAGAGATAGTGTTAGGATCTTGCTGCAGAATTTGATTCTGTTCTGAACCCAACATGCATATAAACCATTCCCAATTGAAAATGCAACGAGAGAAACTCCAACACCATCAGTTGGAGGCTTTTGGAAGCAGAGGATGAGAATCCCAGCAGAGAGTGACATGAAAAAAGAACACCATAGTGTGAAATGTATCATGAACTTTGGCCATTTTCTTATTGCAGTTTGCCATGTTAGTGCTAGAACAATGCTTAGAACTGAAGCTGCTTCTACTTGAGGTAGAAAATACTTTACTAGCCTTGTTTGTTTTCTCCTTTTGGAATCTGATGAGGGTCTGATTAGTCCTTCAACTCCCTTGAATACAAGAAATGCAACCATTGCTATGGCTATTAACATGTGAAGAAGGAAGATGAACAGAGAAATCTTGTTGGTGTATCTTCTGGAATTCAGTGTCACCGGTTGCTGTTTCCAAATAACCATTAGAAAAGGAACAAAGCATTCAAAGACCATAACTGCGGAATTCAAGAAAAGAGAACATACTTGTGGGATTGATGGAGTAGAAAGAGGCTGTTGTTGAGGAGAAAGAGAAGCAACTCTGGTAGCATTATTGATCGCAATCCTTAAAGGGTTTGTGGGATTCAATGTCTGAAACTTGGAGGCTTGAAATTCTTTGTTATGATCATTATTGGTATGATTATGATCAGTCATCATCACTTTCTCTTCTTCAAAGTCCATTGTTCCTTGTTCATCTTCCTCCTTTGCATTTTGTTCTCTTACTTGTTCAGCAGCAGCTCCTTCAATTACCCCCATCTTCATCAACCATGCAAAAAATTTGAAATTACTTGTATATAAATGCTGCACAGTTTGTAAGAAAATCATTCACTTAACATGTTCTGTTTCTGTTGCACTACCTTTTAATTCAAACATTCAAGTGCCCCTTTTTTTTTGTATGTCATAATAATTTCTCTTTTTATCTTCTTGCCTTTTTTTTTTCTCTTTTAACTTTCTCTATCTTTACTTCATTCTATTTATCTATTTATATTTTATAATGGACAAAACTTATATACATATTACCAAAAAAAAAAAAAAAAAAAAAAAAAT
>JASCZI010061061.1:0-12937 GCA_036250425.1 Stylosanthes scabra
ATGCGTGGACTTCGACTCCTATGCGTGGGTCTTGTGAAGTTGCTTGCTGCCAAAGTGCTTTCCACGCATATGTGTAAACGTGACTATGTATGTGAGCTTGCTGATCTACCACGCATATGCGTGGTTTTCTACGCCTATGCGTGCAAAGTTCTTTTTAAATTAAAAAAGGAAACGGATTTTTTAAAAAAAGAAACGGATTTTGGATAAAAAAGAAACGGATTTACAAACGTGAGCTATTGGCTTCCCACGCATATGCGTGGGCTTCTACGCCTATGCGTGGCTGACTGAGGCTTGGGGGAGTCTTGGTCACGTTTGGGCTTGGCTAGACGTGACTCTGGAACGTGACTTGCTCCTATGCGTGGATCTTGTGAAGTTGCTTGCTGCCAAAGTGCATATGTGTAAACGTGACTAGGTATGTGAGCTTGCTGATCCACCACGCATATGCGTGGTTTTCTACGCCTATGCGTGCAAAGGACGGATTTTGAATGAAAAAAGAAACGGGTTTTGGATAAAAAAGAAACGGATAAAAATTGATGGATATGCAAAAAAGATTTAAAGCTGTGACTCGTAAAAAGAGAACCGGATTAAAATCAAAATGAGAAACGGATTTATGTGCCATATAGAAACGGAAAAGGTACAAAACATCACAACACCGGCTGAAAACGAGAAATGGAATTTGGTGCCAAAGAGAAACGGATGCGTATCGCAAAGAGAAACGGATATACAACACATTTACAATTGATCATGGTTCACATTCATTCACATTACACCAGAACGATCTCATTATCAAGGGCGTACACATCCAAGCAATATTGCATTCACAATCTAATACGCATAATTAAACAACATCACGATTACAAACGTAAATAAAATTGGTTTCAACTTACATGCACGCTCGATTCTGCGCCATTTGCAGATTCCGAATCGAAGTAATAGCTTCGAGCATCCATCCTAAACGAGTCGAAAATAATCTTCGAACAAATACGCAGACAATCCGATTGCAATGATGAAGAACAGCAGTGAGGATCGTGAATACGAATGAGGATATAGTTGCTGCGACGTTGATGGAATATGATGGCACGCAAGAATTTTGCTTTCTGTTACACAACCCAATTTTCGAAACAACTAACCTAATATAAAAGGCAGTGGGCCAGGCGCGTGTGAGTAGATGACTTGGTTAGACTTTGTTACTAAAAAAGCTTGGTTGTGTATAATTATTGTTATAGTAAATAGTTTATTATAAGTCACCAAAAAATAGTTTATCATATAAATTTTCAAAAAAATGATTTTTAAAGATATGGAATTCGAGTTTATTATGTAATAAGAACTTATATGATATTTTTATAAAGGCGTCCAGTTATATCTATTCTTTTAATCATTAATCAAAGAGTAATACTAGATAATCAATAAAAATTTAGTCTATATCAGTCAATAATTTAAATTAAATATTCTATTTTTTAGACTTTAGAGGATCTGTTTCAAAAAAAAAATCTATAGAGTTATATACTTATACGTATATTTGATTTTCAGAAGTTCTTGATTGTGTGATATAAGATGTTCTATTTTTAACGTATTAGATGTTCTCTTAATTTATTGGCTAATTTGTTAATAGAAAAATATTGATTACTTATAGTTTTCCTTAATCAAATAGTCAATTTATAAAATAATTGTTTTTTATTAATATGACGTTACGTAATTAGATATACATATAAAACCATTAATATTATATTTATAATTTTGTAATTATTCAAAAAAAATTTATAAAAGATTAACTCTCTTGAAAAGTCTAAGAAATACTTTTTAATTTTTATAAATAGTAAAATAATGCTACATAACCAACATATTTTATTCATTTTAATCAGTAGAATTAATCAGCGATTTTTAACATTTTTTAATTGATTGAAATAAAAAAGCTCTAAGGAGCTAATTATGTAAATGGACGATGATGATTAAACTTATTGGCTAAGTTAAATAAAATATGCTAATCATCTAGATTTTTTCTAAATTTTATGTGATCGAATTTCATATATTATATATCCAATAAGACAAATTAAAAATAAATCGTACAACTATAATAATAAGATAACCTAATCTAATTATTGATAAGTTAGATCACCTGAAAGTTAAAGAAAGCAAGCTATCATTAACTCCTCCCTAGTCCCAATTGCAGATAAGATCAAAAGTAAATAATAATAATAATAATAATAATAATAATAATAATAATAATAATTGAGTTGGCCTAACTTTGGTCCCTAATTTTATATGTGCTTGGTCTTTGATTGTCGAAACATTTCTGCATGCGTCTTGAAATTAAAATATAAGAGTTGGAAGAAAAAGGCACTAGTACTGAAATGATTATCTTCTCCATGATAATTCATATACATATTGTTGTGTTCTTTATGAATGTAGAAGAGAGGGTGAAGTAGTAGTGTGGGCAAAAACCTGGAGGTAGAGAGAACAAGAAAATGGTCCACATTTTTCATGCCATAATAGCATGATAGTATTGCATGGATTTTTTTGCCATAACAACATATATTATTATAGATTCAAGCTTTTTTTCCTTTGGACATCAAAGTTTGATTTTCTTTATTTTTACCGCACCCTTTTTCTCTCTTTCCTTTTCATTTCTTTGGGGAGACAAACCCTCATAAAATTTTAGTACTACTTCACCAAATAATCTTGATAGATTGGTCCATTTAGAGATCCAGCTATAATTTATATAGAATATGAGGCATCTTATAATGAAAAAAGGATAATGTCACATGAGTTACAACTTATCGATACTGATATCAATAACTAAAACAATGGAAATCAGTGACGAAGCTTAGTTGGGACAAGGGGACCATGACTCCCAAAGCTTTTATAAAAAATTTAGAAGCCATATTGTGTTTTGAAACAAGTAGTCTTAGTGGTTCAATGACATGTAGAAAATGTAAAGTAGATGGGTTCGATAGTCTCCAACTTCACTTTTTTCTACGTTTCATTCTTTCTTTTACACCATGTGTAAACTTTAAATTACATATTTTATTTATTTAATTTATTGTTATTTTACGTTTAATTAGTTTTTTAATTTGATTTTTATATTATACAAAAATAATTAATAAGTATTAGTATTATTATATTTGTGTAAAATGTAAAATTTTATAAGTTACAATTTTCAATCTTTCAGATAAATATATTATCTTATATTATTTAATTTTTAAAAATTAGGTAATTTTTTATTCATTTAATTTAATATTATTTTATATTTTGTTGATTTATTGAATTATTATTTTTTTTATTTCTTTAATTTTGTTTGAACACAAATAATATTATATATGTAAATTTTTTAAAAAAAAAATTTGCCCCCGAACAATTTACTTCAAGCTCTACCACTTATTGAAATACTCGAGTTTCTGAAATATTCGAAACGTTTGTGACATTATATATTGTACGTTATTTGCGTCTATATCATGAAATATGGATTAAAGAAGGGTAATTAAGTCTTTTACTGAGATTCTAAAGAGATGCATGTGATATATTATGATATAACTTGTACTAATTAAGGACAAAAGGTGTGTGCCAACTTTTAGTTTGGTTCATTATACACGGCACTTGTACTATATACTAAGGACACCCACATAAATTTCTACCGACAAAAAATACTAGGATTTGAAGGTAGTCTTGAGAAGACAATTAAAATTAGTATGACTAATTGAGGAAAGGAATCATCATTATGCTGTTCTTTCCACTTACCTAGTGGTTGAATGAAACAGCCACATACATCCAAAGCAATGCAAAGTTGGTATGTAAAGTATAATTAGCTTTATGAATTTATTAATTGTGTTTACTGTTAATTAGTGCATGAACGTGATGAAATGAAGCGACTAAGAAATAGATTAGCAAGGAAGAAGAAGAAGATGGTCCAGCCATATATCACGTTTGGGATGAAAAATTTTGCCATTATAGCATTTAAAGCTAAGGGAGTGACCACATTATTGCACGTCAATGAGGTAGTATATGACATGGACCCTAAATTTTGCAATTTATATTTTCTTCATAATCTTGTTTCCAAGCCCATAATCACCACTCATTAGTATATTTCTTCATTTATGTATATAAAACGTCAAATGGATTTTGTGATAATCATACATAAAATTGAAGGGAGAGATAGATGAATACGCAACGCTAAAAG
Source organism: Stylosanthes scabra (assembly GCA_036250425.1). Lineage (NCBI taxonomy): Eukaryota > Viridiplantae > Streptophyta > Magnoliopsida > Fabales > Fabaceae > Stylosanthes > Stylosanthes scabra. Next base: position 4,175 of record JASCZI010061061.1, read on the forward strand.
CAAAAGAAAATACGGGAAACTTAGAAGATAGAGTGAAAGAACGACACATCATCATAACATATACTCAAATGAAGATGTACCTCTCACCCATGAAAAAAATAGGATTATCGTGCCCCTTGTTAGTTTGACTCGTTAGACGACAATAGAGAGTGTCTGTGTGGCTAAAACAGATCTCATTTTAAGGATCCATTCTATCTTCATATATTCAAAATAATATTGTTTCTTCCTAAATTATGAAGTTCATTTGCAATAGACAAAATAAAATCGTTTCTTCTCTCATTCGTTCCCTATAAAAATCTCATTTTGGACGAATGTGAGTATGTGATGACACTGTCAAGATGGGAATTTTATGAGGAACGAATGAGAGGAGAAACGATTTTATTTTGCCTATTGCATATGAGCTTTAATTTTTAGAGAAAAACATTATTTTGGACATATAAAGCGAAAATGGATCTACACTGAACACTATTAAATTAAAACGAGACCCGTTTCAGTCACATAAGCATTTTCTATTGCCATCTGGCGAGTTAGACTAACGAAGAGGCATGGTAGTTCCATTTTCTCATGGATGAGAAAAACTTCGGTATTTTTCAAAGGTTGATGATGTATTTGCACTATTTTAAAAAGGTCGATAATATAAATGTCATTTTCTCTAAAAATATCGAAGATTTTTTGTTTAGTCATGCTTTTATAAGAGAAAGTAACAGTTTAAAGTGAACAACAACACTTTTAAATAAAAATAACACTTTTATAATGTATTAAAATCTAACCGTATAATTTACCTCCTATCAATATGAAAAAAAGAAACATTTTACATGACGAAAATTATTAATATGTATTCACCTATCATATATATTATTGCTGGAAGTTAATGTTACCATAAGTACAAGTAATAAAGAGAAAAAGTACATAAATGCACATGAATTATACATAGCAATAGCATCACAAGAGAGAGATGGTACAATTTCAGACTAATGGTATATTTTCTGCTACTTAAGACATTCATTGTCAGTGTACTTGTACATTGCTAAAATGGACATGCCTCACTACTGATGCCATGTGCCCTGCAGAATTTACCACTCACTTTAATACTGAATATTTTATTGACCTGTATCCTGATTCAGTGATTCCTGAGATATGAATCCTATTCTGAAATTTTCTCGGAGAAGAATTTTCAAGTTCAGTTGGTGCTTTTTCTTTTCTTTTACTATTTTCCCCCCTTTTCATTTAATTTAAATGTAGTTGATACTTTAGATCTCATATTAACCTCAATCAGTGGAAATCAAAATTTCTTATGTTAATTTTTATACATTCATAATCACTTTTGCCCCCTCACTAAGCATGTATTATGGTAACTTTTGAAACACAGACAGGCATCAGTTTAAGTTTCAGATTTCTCTGCAGCATTTATACAAAATTTAATACCTGGGGGAAAAAGAATAGGAAAGGGGTTATCACGAGTGACATGCATATATGGATTGTTTTATGTTTTGATTTTGTTGCCTACAAGTAAAGAAATAGGTCAATGCCCTATTTATTGGACATTCTTACATGCACTGATCCCTTAACAAAGACTAGAATCCAAAAGCTACACGCCAAAAACGACTGACCATGTGAAGAGATTATCCCTAGATTTAGAATATGTTGAGCCAATGTCCTGATAATAATATATAATACTGCTGCAATCAAAGACTTCAGGAAGTGCCAAAAGATTTGCATCAATCATGAATAATTGTACAACTACGTTGCATTGCCAAACACTTTCTATGATATTGTAATTGTAATTGTAATATACAAGCATGTTTGAGCATCTCTCCTGAACAATGAAAAGGGTAATAGCCACCCCAACACATCTCTTTACATCATATCTATGCTCAAAATTCTCTTCCAAGCTACACAATCTATCTAAATTCATTACCTAATAGTTAGTTTTAATCACTTGATCCTGTCTAGCGGGAAAAGGTTTAACTTTATTGTTAGATATTCGAAGAGATATTAGATATATAATCATTAATTACCATGGGCCACTGGTACCGGAGAATTCTCTGCAATTTCTATAGATATGATTAATATATCGGTGACAGTAAGCACTAGCCAGAAGGAATGGAATACTATGCATTAGAATCATGACTACCACTATTGGACAAAGTATGGTTTTGCCTGTTCTATGGACACAGCATCATTCGTCTAATGCGAAGTTTGCTTTCCTCTGAAGACACCCCACAAGTAGTACTTTGCTTGCACTCCTGTGGAGGGTATATTGAATTAAAAATCTTGAATATAAGTTCTATAAACAATAAGATTGAGATGTCTAGATGAAGAGTTAGAATCAATGAAGCTTACGCCGATGTTCAACTGGGAGGGCGGTAGATGGAAAAATTATCAGGTCTGCATTTATAGAGGCAACCCGTATGGCAAGTTCAAGTTGAATGATGTCGTCAACCAGCTTATGAAAGGCTTTTTCGTCTCTGTAGGGAAAGAAATGTTTTAGATATATCATTTTAATAGAAGAGCATAAAAGCATCACTATAGTATCGTCGAGGAAATAACCTTCGACTCTGAGGAAAGAAATAGAGAGCAATGCTCTTATCAGTTGCCCCCTCATACTTGAAACTTTTAGGCCACACCACAGATCTGGGAAGCAAATCTCCACAAAGCACCTTTGGCAAAAGCTGTGTCTCCTCCATAACTTTGGGGCACGCTAAGCTGGACATATGGGCCAGAAGTTCAGTAACAATACCAGCAGCTTCATTGCGGAAGTTAAGACTTCCCCTATATAACAAAGAATTCAACACCAGGTTATGGTTATACTTATAAAAAAGGCAAAACAAATTTCACCAATTTCAAATAATTGTAGCAGAATAAATTTCGTACCTCCAAGTCGGTTTAGCAATAGGCTGTGCAGATACATGATGATCTAATTCTTCAAAACTCAAATCATCACTGGTAGCTACTAGAGAGACTTGAGCAGATTCAGACCCTACATTAGAATTAGCTGCATCTCTTGGAAGTTCACACTCATTTTTAAACTTGCTTCCTTCTCTAGTACACTTGCTACCTTGGGTATGCTCAGGCAAGGGCATTTTGTGACTATCAGATAACAGGGCCTTAGTTTTAGCAAATGAGTCAGGACTAGCTTTTATTTTCATATGCTTATCTTCAATCATATTTTGTTTTTGTTGATTGATAACTTTTCTTTTCTTCAGCTTCTCTTCTTCAATCATCTTTTGTTGCTGTTGATTGCTGATTTGTCTTTTATCCTGCTTCTCCTTTTCAACCATCTTATGTGCCTGTTGGTTGCTGATTTTTCTTTTCTTTAGCTTCTGTTTTTCAATAATATTACGAGCTTGTTGATTGCGTTTCTTCAACCTATTTATGCAATTCCTAAGTTCTTTTTTGGCTTTGATTGCATCATTTGCTAAGCTTATGGAGTCACTATGTTCTGGTGAGGCTGGAACACGTATGTCAACAGAAGATGGCTCCACTAGACCTGCTTCACAATCCTCACAAAACCACATAACTTCCTCCAAAAAAACCACAGGACCATCCAAACAGTATCTGAAAAAGGAAATTATAAATATTTCTATTTTAAAAAACAACGGGGGGAAAATTTCAGAAGCAGTTATAAACACAAGTCATTAAGATAATTGTCTCTTGTATCCATTCAGTTATTCTTTGTTCTATCAAAAACTAATGATAATGGGTACACCAAAATATACCAATAGAAGAAGGAACATTGTTATGCAGTAGAAGAAAGAAGCAAACTACGTAGTATGTACAGATGAAATACAAATAAATCAGAATAATAAAAGCACTCTTACTAAAATCCAAATTCACGTTTGTTACTCTTACTAAAATCCAAATTCACGTTTGTTTTATACAACATAAACGATGATGTATCCTTTACAAATTGTTAGGACAGGCTTCATAGTTCATAGAAATTCATCCCTGGGATTGGGACTGCTACAGAAATTTCAATAAACATTCTCCAAATAGGAAGAGTTTCAATTTATATCACATATGAAGATGACTTTATTATTTTATTATACATATTAAAATTTAAAAACAATGCATTCTATTTGCAAAGGTGGTTAAGGAATCAATACCAACTACCAAGCAGGGTATATTGTTTCAATTCAAACTTTCAATTATCATTTGGATTATCCAATTACAACAAGTACACTCCAGCCTCCAACACTCAAATAGAAATTCCAAAGAATGTCCTTAACAGCATATTAGAAATAGTGGCATCTAGAACTAACTATGAAACAAGTACTTGATACAAACAAGGGCACTCAAGAATAAATACCTATGCAAAGCACAAGCCTGACACTCATTGCAAACAACCAATGTCTCCGGAAAACCTTCGTCGCCACACTTGATACACACAGTTCCCTATATATCAAGTATACAGAGTTATTATTTCTGAAAACTCAAGATCGAAAGTTCACTATGCAGTCTTTTATACACTATTTGTGACACACAAATAGGCTTTGTTTAGGAGTTAAGCAAGCCAGGTAAAACGAAAATCACAACTCTAAAATGCTTAAAAAATCTAAACCCATTAAGTAGCTTTGGCATTCTAACAACATATCACAATATCAACACTTACAATTTCGCTTAGGCAGTATTTAAAGAAAGAAACTAACACTTGAGCAATTAAAGAAACATTCTTTACTTTAAACATTACAAAGCGAATTGAGTATAAATGATAAATTATCTCCGAGCTTTAACTGAAAGTGAAACTTGAACCCAGATTTCAAAGAGGTAAAAGAAAGTCACTTTCCTTAACAGACAGAAAGGGATCGATAAAAATCAATCAAAAACATAATAACAGAGTATATAGCTGCATTATCCAAAGATAAATTGGAAATTGTAGTTGAATAAAAAAGGAAAAGGGGAAGTGACTGACCATGTGCATGAGAATGGAATCGCTGGTGTGAGAAAACGAAGGGTGGATCATGTGACCGCAAGAAAGCAAACAGAGATTGGTTCCAAGGGAAGAAGATTACATTGCAAAGAGATCAGAAGCGACAAGTAAGAAGTGAGAAGTGAGGATTGAGGATTGAGAAAAGGAGAAGAAAAGTTTTACGGAGAGTTTTAAGTTCTTTGGAAATCGTGAACTGATACTAAAGTTCTTTTTTTAAAAAAAATGTAATTGATATGAGGAATTTAATTTAGTTTTTATTGATAATTTAATTTCAAAATTTACGGTTTAGGGTTTTAATTAAATTTTACACTAATTTAAAAACTAATTAATCTGTATAAAATAATTTGCATTCATAATAGATCTTTTAAGAACGTTTGTTGGTATTTTTTTTATTTAACCGAAGAAATAGGAATATGAATTTAATGACTATGGATTATAGAGTGATAAAATTTTTGTTTCTATTGTCATTTAGGTAGGATGGTGGATTTTGTTTTAAAATAAATATATTAAATATAATAATTTCATAAATAGATACGAAGAAAAAAATTTACATATTTGGACTAGCGTTACATAACACGGGTCTGGTAGGTCCAATTTGATGTTTTGTACGTAAATTGGGCTTGGCAGACCCGAATTGTGATTTTATTTTTTGAAATTTACTTAACTCGAGCTTGGAAGACCCGTGTTACATGCAGAGTTGTTTGGACCTATGTATAACACAAGTTTGGTCCCACCGTGTTAGGCAAATTAGAGTATCCAAGCCCGTGTTATGCAAATTAATGTATGTAATTGTATTTTGGAGTCCAAACTTACAATAATTATTAAAAAAAAATAAAGCAATGTTTTATATTATATCTCAAAAGCAAAGCTCCAATCAAAATAACCTTATGACACAACAAATATTAAATTATATAACTATGATTTTCAGCACATGTTCATAAAATATTTACAATGGTCACCATGGAAAGCTATATTTTGACATCTATATTTTTTGAATTATAGATATAAATTATATTATTTTATCATGACTAGTAGATGTAGATATTTTAATGGATATTTAGGTAATAAAAATTCTAGCTATAAAAAAATATCTATAAAAAAAATTAATAAAGAACATTCCTTTTATTTTTGATATACTCTAATTTACTCTAGCTGTTTTGAAGTTCAAAGTTAGAACAATTATAAAAACTAAAAATAAAAAAAATTATTTGGATCATGTCTCAAAAGAAAATCTCGAATCAAAATAACTTTATATCACAACTTATATTAACTTGTATATGTATGATTTTACAACCCCTCTAAGAAAGAATCCAATGACACTCAAATTTTAAATATTTATAAACTATTAAAATAGTTTTTATCATGAAAATTTATATTTTTTCATCTATATTTATTGGATTATAAATATAAATTGTATTATTTTGTCATGGCCAATAATTATTTTAATGAATATTTAACAGAAAATATTTATGAAAAATCAATAAAGAACTTCAAAAGTATAGAAATAGCTCTGATGATACTTATTTTATATTTAGGAAGTTATAATAATCAGAAACGATAAGAAACTAAATTCATACGATTCGCAAGAAACTATACCCAATTTTTTTAAGGGTATTTTAAGGTTGTAATGCAAATTATGGAAGTCTATCTATAAGATAATGAATAAATAAATATTGAGATTGAAAAGTAAAAAATTAAATGAAAAAGCAAAAAATTGTAAAAATCATATAAAGAGTATATGTTTAAAGAATAATGCAATTTTGAATACTTTTATTTTTAGTTTTGTTTTTAGTTTTTTCTTTGTGTGTTAAATTATGTTTTTAGATTTTTGTACTTTCTTCCCTAAAAAGTTGAGTAGTTAAAAAATTTACGAAAAAAAAATCATCGTAAATCTATTTTAGTCTTTTATACTAACACTTTATATTAGTATGAATGTACTTTAAATTTGCATAACACGGACTTGGATGCCCTAATTTGCATAACACGGGCTTGGGTACTCCAATTTGTATAATACGGTGAGGCCAAACCCGTGTTATACATGGGTCTAAACAACTCTGCATGTAACACGGGTATGCCAATTTACGTACAAAACATCAAATTGGACCTACCAGACCCGTGTAACGCCAGCCCAAATATGTAAATTTTTTTCTCCGTGTCTATTTATGAAATTATTATATTTAATATATTTATTTTAAAACAAAATCCGTAGGATGGTAGATAGACAATTTTGAATGCTTTTCTTTTTTTAAAAAAAAAATAGCAGCCAATTAATTAAATTAAATATTTGTACATTATTTTCTTTCGTTTTTTTTTTCAATTAAAACATACCAAACTCATGCTAAATAAAAGGTAATTTTGTAACTTATTTTAAAATAAGATAAAGTTTTCACATAAGAAACTCATGAGTCATGAAGAATAATTGAATAAAGATTATTCTAATACTGAATATTCTTATTCCTTGTAACAATTTCATTTAAATACATTAATTTATTTTGATAAATTAAAAAAATATATATTAAAAAAGAGGAAGTAAAAAAAGTGTTAATTCCCCATCTCAATTATAGGCTTATCATTTTCTATTAAGAAATAATAATTTGCACAATTTTTTAATATAGTTTTTTACACGTTCTTTTATTGTATAACAAATAAACTTTTTATGTCCTTTTATTTTTTATCAATTATATTTAATTAATAAAAGAGAGACACAGAAAAAAATTAACTCCAATGCACTAATAATATAAAAGTTTTTACTTAATTATTCACTCATATTATTGCGTTTAAATCACTTTTTTTTTAAGTGATAGAATGATGGGTATAAAAATGAGCTAAATACATAATTAATTATTTTTGTAATAATAGAACTTAGCCTAAAATAATTGGGGGGAAAATATCTTTTAACTTCAAACTTATTTCCATCTTGTTGATCATACATCTTTCCATATTCTTGTAGTTAGCCTTAAATAATATTTTATTGTCCTTTTCTTGAACCTGAAACATTGGTTTCACCAGCCACATTTTGCATGGTAATCACCATATCTGCCTCAGCATAATCCTTAATCATGCTTCTAACTTTCCTTCCAATCTCTTGAGATGCTGATTTGGAGGTACACCATTTCCTCTTCTCCTTGCTATATGGAACCTCTCCCATGTTAAGTACAGAGTACTGGAGCAGAATAACGCAACTAAAATTTAAAGTTGAGAAATAGGAGAAGTTGAACACGATAATTTTAACTTTGGACAATTTTGGGAATACACTGACTAAGTGATTAAATTACAAGTTCTCAATTACAAAAAAAAATTTACAACACTCTTTATAGTGCACTCACTCTCTTGCACCTTACCAAGAGCCCTCACTACACATTCTATTGTATATTCTCACTCACTTTTCCTTACACTACACTTCACTACTTTCCACCACTCACACTTCCTCACACTTTTCTTCTTACACGACACCCACACTTCACCACTCATTCTCTTTCTCTTGTTTTCCACACACACACTTCTACACACCCCTTCACATATTTATATATGTGTAAGGCGGTGTAATCATTTTTTTAAAATTTTTTTATTTAACTTTAATTATTAACCATAATCATTACTCATGATTATGTTTCTTAATGTCTTCAACTTTTTACTATTACATAATCATGATGCTTCCAAAAAATCTTCTCCTTTTACCAAACATAATGATTTTGTTTCTACAATAATCTCCCACTCAAAATCATTATTGGTATGTTCATGCTGCTCACATCTTCAGTAGGCCAAGAGAAGATCTGCACCAACCATATTTATCTGCGTTGATTGGCTTCGTCATAATATCCGCAAGGTTGTCA
>JASCZI010061065.1:0-25755 GCA_036250425.1 Stylosanthes scabra
TTTATCTTTCAAGTTATTTAGCTTCCGCGCGAAAATTTATCATTGTTACTTTAATACTCAATTCACCCCCTCTTGAGTATTTGTATCTTGTGCATATCGACTAACAGTTATCATGGTGGGTTGTCTCCCACCTAGCACTTTTATTTATTGTCCTTAAAGTTGGACATTGTTGCATGGTGGCTTCCTTACTTCCACTTGGAATTATCCCTCACCAAGTGGGTATCAATTTTTTTATTGTTGTGAACTGCACTCTTGAATACCTTCAGCTTGTCCATCAAGTTACCTATGGTGGCACACTTCAATTCAGTCCAGTCTTCTTCTTCGATTTATCCTCTTCATGTTTCTTCTTCCTTTTTGATGCATGAGCATCATTAGAAGAATTTCTCATGAATTTACTTGGTTTTTAAGAAAGAAATAACCTCTTTTACAAGCAATTCCACCCCTTTTGATATCAAAGCTCTTGATTAGTTAATCATTATGATTATTTGTAGGGAGAAGAGGAAAAAGGAAGAGAATTTAAGAAGAAATGAAAGAAAATCAAAGAAGAACAAGAGGAAGAAGAATTGAAGAAGCTTGAAGAAAAAGAAATTTACTTCCAGTAACCTCAAAAGTTGAGGGTGTGCTACACTTCACCAAGAAGTGTACCACGCCAAACACTTAGAAGATTTTGAAGCTAACTAAACCTCAAAAGATTGGTGGCGTGCTACACTTCAACATGAAGTGTAGCACGCCATAAAAGTTGAAGAAATGAAGCCTCTGGAGCCACCAAACAAGCATGGCATGCTACATTTCAACATGAAGTGTAGCACGCCACAAAGATTGAAGGAATTGAAGCCCCGGGAGCCACCACATAGCCACGGCGTGCTACACTTTATGTCACTTCAACATGAACTGTAACACGCATGTTACACTTCATGTTGAAGTGTTACACGCCTGTTACACTTCATGTTGAAGTGTTACATGCCACTTATGAATTCAAATACCGGAAGTGTGAATTTCTCAAGTGTAACATGCCATATTAGCGTGTTACACGCCCAATGCACAAAGAAATGGCGTGTTACACTTCAACATGAAGTGTTACACGCCACTAAATCCTATGGTTACTGGAACTTCAAATGTCAAAAATTAAATTGTTGATTATTGGTGGAAAGCTTTGGATTTGATCAAGGGTAATTCAATTAGCAATTGGCAAGGCAAGAGGAATTTAATTCAAGGACAAAGTTGTAAATTGCTAGGAGATTCTCTAGAGATTAGAGAAGATTAGATTAGGTGATTTGATTTATTTTTAGATTAGATTAGATTTGATTATGTTTTCTATTTTAGGTTTTCTAGTTGATTATAAATAGGGACTCAATGAAGAGAGGCCGATTCTGGTGTCACAATCAAGGTTGGTTCGAAATTCCTTGTCGTTTAAAACAAGAGGTTCGTTGTAGCAGAACCCGAACCAGTTGTGAAAGTGATATCGAAATCGTTCTTCAATAAGAAAGTGTCATAGAGTTTGCAACTAGTTTAAAATACTGAGTATGGAACTCGGGTCGTTCTCCCTAGGAGTTGAAAACAGAGGTTCGCAATTGGTTGTGAAAATATTGGGGTTGCAATGGTGAGAGATGGTAACAAGAGCAAAAATAAGAAATGACTTGTGTTGCAAGTAATAAAGGTGCTTGGTCTTGAGTTGAAGTTTAATGTGTCCCTATGATCACCACTAATCCCAATTATGAATGGTTGTCACGTAAGACACTTAGCCCCCTCTGTCAAATGGTCGAGTGGGTGGAATTAACCCCGTTCCGAATGTCCTAGGCAACTCACTAGTGCGAAGGTCCTAGATCCTTGGAACTTGAATAATCCATCAAGTTCACCTCACTAAGGACTCAATCATCATCACTAGCAAAAGCCTAGCGTTAACGGAACAGTTTTAACCCGGACTTTAACCCATTCTTATCCTTAGTGATTAGTGGCTAAGATCATCCACACTTCAACCCATGACCAAGACACAAGAACACTACTCCATGCTCATAAGAAACAAAACATCAAACACTTGGCATGCACAATATGAAAACATGATGAATAATGAGAGAAAATGAGAATCTAGGGTAGCAATTGTGATAGATCAACAAGATGACTAACAAACATCAATAATCAACCAAAGAAATCATAATAGATCATAACAAACAATAATTTACAGCAACATAAAAATAAGAACACAAGAGCAAGAGAGGTATAATTGAAATAGAGATGAGCAAATAAAAGAAACAAGCAGAGATTGCATTAATTAAATAAGAGCATCAAGTAACAAGCATCCAAACAAGAATTAAAATGAAAAGTTTGGCTAGTGAAGGGCTGGAAATGGATGAACAATTGAAGAACAACTATGAACTAGAAGAGAGAAACTGAGAAAGATGGAAAACAATCCCAAAAACCTCTTAAACTATTCTAAATTCTAAAAATGATCCTAATGGGAATTGATGTCTTGTGTTTCAGCTGTTCCTCCTTCATATAGTTCGAATTGGGCCTTGCAAGGGCTTTGGACCTGGCCCAAAAACTTGAAATTCCATTTTTAGCTTTGATTTTAATTCTGCCAGACGGTACCATGCGGTTGTGCGGTACATGGTACGATTGCACGGTCAACAAAAATTATAGCTTTGACTTCGCACTCGCGTGGTCATGCGATGAGACCATGCAGTCGTGCGGGTATTGGCAGAATGCATCCCGAAACGCTCTCAGGGACACATGAGATCGCACGATATGACCGTGCGACTGCACGGTGCCCTGTTTCATGCTCCTTAGCTTCCTCTTGTGAACCTTTTGCTTCCAATGCCTTCCTTAGCATTTCCTATGCCTTTCTCAATCCCTATAAATTTGAAATACACTAGCAAAGATATCAATGCACCAAGTGGGATGAGATTTCAAAAATTTCCATTACTTTTAAGGCTAACTTGGCATATACTTATCCTTAGGAACATATTCAAATAAAGGATTGAAATCGTAGTTATTCATTAGCAGTTATGTAGAAGTATGTTGATGAACCTCTCAATTCTAACCTATTTTTCAATGGGGCATTATGGTTGAGTATATTTTTTACTTTCTCGTACATTGAGAAATCTTAGTTTTAATCATGAGTAGCTATACTTCTTCTATGTTGTTTTGATTATTTGATTTGAGAGAATTTTAGTAATCATAAAAAGGTTGAAAACTTAATCCTCATGATTTATCAATTGAACTAAAGGAAGGGATTTGATAAATGTGCAACACTTTACTCTATTAAAATTTTCAATTGGCTTAGAACTAGTTTGAGTATGTGACATATAACTTAACCTAGGATCACTTTTGAGTTTTAATAAGAATTGAATTAGAATATGTGCTTAAACTCTTTTCTTAATTGATTAGTCCAGAGATTGATAATTGGTTAGGTTTAGGGAAATTAAATTACTAAGAGATTAGGGTTTAGTTAATTAGGGTTCATTGAGAATTGATCATACTTGTTAAAGAAGAAAGTGAATTCAAGAAATAATAGCTTAGGGTAAAATATCTCCAAATCCTTAACTCTCTTCATCAATGTTTTCTCAATCTTACTTTGATTTTTTCAAGTTCACGTTACTGATGAGTAGTTGCTTACTGTTCTGTTTTGAAATTGAAATTCCAACTCTCTATTTTAGTGATTTTGTCTAATCAAAGGGTTAATTAATCGTTATTATTTGATTCGTCAATCCTCGTGGGAACGATATCCACTCACCGTTGTATTACCTGATACGATTTGGCATGCTTGTCGAGTTTAAGATTGTAAAAATCCGTATAGTCACTTTTCACCGGCTTCAATGGTTCTTTCTTCTTTTTTTTCTTCAATTGAAGGGGAATTCCTCAACCCCTTGTCTTCTTGAATCTTGTCTTCCCGACTCTCAGTTTCTTTTTCTTCCACGTTCCCTAAGAAATTGTTCTTCTGAGCCTTTTCATCACACCCCTTAAAATGCAGAAAAATAATATCCTGAAAAAATGTTAAAGCCACGTTGTTAACCCATTTTTGAGTTGCTCTTCTTTCTCTTTTGTCCCTCATCTTCAATACAAAACAATCCTATAATAAATGAGCACTATAAACATGGACTCTCAGGCAATAAAACTCTATTGCTTTTGACATAATAAAGATTTAATTAAAATTCAATTTAAGCAGCTTTATTTGCTATAGGAAAAGCATAGCAGTATAACAATAAAATCTCCCAAGAACTTATTTTAATTTATTATTCAAATAAACTTATGAGTTAAAAAATACCCTCATATCTCAATCTATGACATCAGAAACACTGGCTCTTAAATTTTTTTTACTATCAGACTACAAAAGTACATATATATAAATACAATAAGTTGATGTTTGCTCACACACCGCGCAACATTCAAGTTGGTTTTTAACTCAATGCATTTTTTAGTACATGTAACTTGCTGCTTGTTTCAACAATTCCATATATGAGCAAGACTCAACCTGATTTTGAAATAATATAATTGAAAAATAAAATTTATATTGAAATATGAGATGGACAAAAACGTTTTGCAATTATTTTCATATAATTGAGGAACTAACATTCTATAATAAATAAATGAAAAGAAAATAAACCTACCAATCTCATCTTAATTCCAGAGCTAGTTCCAACCTCATGAACTTGTAAAATATGGTCATAATGAAAACTTTTGAAGATTAGATTCATTCATAACACCTTTCTACAGGGCTTATTAATATTTGTCTTACTATCCCCCCTGTCTTGCAAGAGCACATGGATACTATTACACAAAGGAAATGAATTATAAAGAACTAGAACCATAATGTTTAATTTGAAGCATATCTTTTCTTTAAAATAAAAAATTATTCTATGTAAAAATTATTTTACCAGTATTTCTTTGACAGCACATATAGGACAGATAGCATTTCTTGCAATAATTCAGTGTCTGCTATAAAAAAGGAATTCATGTTGACTGAATTCTAGCTATAAAAAAAATGTAATAATCAGTTAACCATATCAATCGAATCATTTATCCAAACCACACATGTCAGTTAGCAATAGCATACCTTATATGTCAGCTAGCAGCTTATTTTTTCTCATTTCCAGCCATAAACTTAGCAAGATACTGGTAATAGTCAGCTGAAACTAAATTTTAGTTTCTCTAAGTATAACATAGAACATAAGTGTTCTATTAAATGGAGAATAAAGCTAGATGAAGTACTATTGTAAAAACCTACTTGCAATAAGTGTTCTATAACATAGAACATAAGTGTACTATTTTAGTTCTGAGAGAATGCTACAACAACATTGACCTCTACTTGCAATGGACAAAGCACCTTCCATGTAAAATCCAATTACCCCAGCTTGCTGTGCAACAATGATTAAAAATTATTTTATTTGTTGTGTATTGAATGCCATGAGATTTTGCAAGGTGATAAATAGACTTAGGTAAGGGGAAAAGAATGAATAAATCAAACATCATCTTGTAAAAATCAGTCTAAAAGAATAAAAAAATTCAACCGATGCAACTAAAACTAAAAAGAATCATAAATCAAAATGAAATCACCCACAAATAAAATAGTAGCCCCATTTGTTATTCTTCAAATTGAATTGCTGCAAGAAATAATTTTAACATAATAATGACAAAATTGTATAAAAAAAATGTACAGGATCTCAAAATGATTGACAATAGTAAATGATCGGGCAAATTAAGGGAACTAATTGATCAAGACCAAATATAATCTCACAAAATGATATATAGATAGAAACATACCTAGGATGCAACAAAGCATCTGAACATGATATGGTGAAAGAACAGTTGACGGGGCTTTGGGTGTGTCTCTGGATGAAACAGAAAGTTCCTAAAATGGCACTGCGATCTTAATCATTGACCTCTTAAAAAAATTGAAATGGCCTTGTGGTCCTAATCATTGACCTCTCAACCCTTTTCTAAGGCTTGTTTCTCTTGTTTAACAGACATTCACATGACCAACTTTAATATGCTTCTTTTTATTTTGTGAAAATATTTAAGATATTAGCATATCAGAAACCTAGCTCCGAAAAAAATTATTCATACAAAATGATTTCTTTACTGAACAAACAAATTTCAAGTTCACCATTATCTCAAGCAATGCAATTAATCATTTCATCTAAAAATCTTGTAAAAAGGACAACTCTAAGAAATCATGTTCGCCGCACCTATGAAACCTCGATTTTTTTTTCAATACAAACATTTCAAAACAGTTTGGTTAAAGGAACATAAAGAATTGTCTAATTGAAACCAAAATTTTTAATTTTCTAAACAAATCTATCAAATAATCACATTAGGTCTTGAAATTTGTAATTTTGATTTTACACAAAATTGAAAAGCAAGTATTTCTAAAAGTTAAGAGTACTTAAAGACCAATCCCATAAATCCCTATTGGTGCAAAGGAGGCACACAAAGTAAACTTTTAAACAAATCTAAGCAACCTTAATATGCAACAATTGTCCAACACTCAAATGCTAAAGGCTAAAGGGAAGATTTACTACACGCATAACCACAATATAGGCCAAAAAATTTCCTTGAATTAGAGGTAGATCATGAACATAGAAATGCTTGAATTATGAGGTGCCAAAAACTAAAAATTTGAAAAAAATTTCAAGACTAAGTGTTTGTCATCACTAAAATCAAATAAATAGAAAATACTTCAATTATTTGTATTAAGGATAATAATATAGTTCAACAAAATTGAAAAGATGCTATTTATGATAGTAGTTAGAACAAATTAAGAATGATTCAATTCTAGGCTCTATCTTCTTGAACCTACAACTTCATTAAAATATCATCTTGCTTTTCATCTATTAAAGCACAAAACTATCCTTAGATTCATATATTACATTTCATCCTTCTAGTGGTGACCTATTACCTGGCATTATGAAATTTTTTTAGTGCTTGGCATGCGATTCCAATCATGCTGCAAGAAAGGCTTTAGCAAGTACTGTTAGCATTGATCAAAAAATGACATATCATATATGTTGACTCATGAAAGAAATTTACAGTTCGTGTTATAATTTAAATTGTTTAATGATTCATTTTAAACACCTACACTATATTTACATATTAATATATGTCCTAATTAATGGTAAACCATTCAAGGATGAATCATTCCAGGCTAGTTAGTCACTGCTCATATACAACAAATTAATGGAAACAATTACCTCTTGGAACATGTATTTAAATTTGTTCAAATCATCCCACCATAGCTTGAGCATGAGAGAGGCCACGAGGTGCTGAAAGTCCATAAGATGCTATTGTATAAGAGTGCAAAATGTAAACTGTAAACTGCAGCATGACTTCATTATCTGCTGTACTATATGAATTGTTTTTTTTACATTCAGTTTAGACTAAAAAATCCATTTCTATTACATAAACTACTTCTCTATACCCCATTACACATTTGAATAGAAAACAAATGTGTTAATTTAGAACCATTTCTATATTGTTAACCGTTACACTTAAGCTGAACCCAATATAGGAAGAAAATAATTAAAGATTTTTGAAAATTTATTAGTTAAATTATTAAAAAAGATTAGAAGAATCAAAATAATTATTAATAAAATTTCTTTAAAAAATTGACTTACTTGGGAGTAGTTATAAGTGTAATTACAAGAGGATCAATTCTTGTCTTTTCTCAAATTTGCAACATATTGTAATGATTGAATTATCACATAATATGGATAAAAATTGTTATCATATAAAGTGATACCAAATTATCAAGTATTTGAATGATCTTAGCAAGCTGATACCAAGTGTTGTTTCCACAAGTACAATTGGCACAATTGGTCAGGAGTCTACTGCAAAAGAAAAAAAAAAAAAAACCTAATATCAAATTTTGTTTTATCACATTCAGCATGTAGCCAAACATTACAACCATCACAGCATATCTAATACCTAAAATTCTCACAGTTCAAATAGAAACTCTAATTGAGAAGGCAGATAATCTCACCCAATTCCCAGAATCCTAGTGGTCCCAAATTTTGCGGATGTCTTGACTTTTGTAACTGTGAGAACAGAACCAAGAGCATTGAAAATTAGATAGTTGTCATAAATGTATATAGTCAAGAAAGTAAAAACATATCAAATGAATTGATAAAGCGGAAGTGAGGTGAAGCCTCATCTTTTCTGATTCGTTGTAGTCTGAGTTTTCTATTTGATTTTTACGATTTTTAAGATACTCAACAAAAACCTAACAAAAACCCAACACAAATCATTAGGAGAAATACAAAGAAGAAAAAAGAATAAAGAGAGAAAGGGCCACCTAGTTGTTATATATATATATAGATCCTGAAAATGTTTTAATTTAACCTTTAGTTTTCCCTGAAACAACAACGAAAAAGCAAGAATTTGTGGACATAAAACTCACCATGTTTGACCTCTAAAATAATTGCTTTCACTTTGTTTCACTTCCTGCAAATTTTTTTTCCCACGTTTTTATTGGGTGTTAAAATTATTATACAAAATAAGTACGTTTAAGAATAGTGGCCCAAGCCGTTAAATATGGCCACGCTTGAAAAACGAGCCAAGAATTCTCTATTGCCATGTTTTTCGAACGTGGCAAAAAAAAGCATGACGACAGCTCTGAACAATTGTCACCCTTAAAAAACCGTGGCCGTTAGCACTTTTTGCCTTGCCATGTTTTTCAAACGTGGCAAAAAGGAAGGGGTGCCCATAGGCCATATTTCTTGTAGTGTTATCTGTTTTGGTGCTTATGTGCTTCCGACGATAAACCGTCTTTTAGCAACGGTTTAACCGATTTACCGGTATTTAACAAAAACGGAAGAACTCGAAGAGGATTGTCTCCATTAGGGAATGTTATATCTCCCTAATTAAGTTTAGAATTTTAAGTTTTGCATTACTCTGTGATACATGTGTGCATGTGTGTTTGCTAATTGCATTTAGAGTATTGTTAGCACTAAACTTTACATGTTGAGACTGATCACCTTGATATGTGTATGTTGGTGTTGACAGGGAACTCGAGAATGTCAAGAGACGGACGCGGTGGACGTAGGGCCAACCCCACTCAATATGAGAGTTATGGGAAACAGCCCGATCTCTTGAACGATCTAGTCGAGGTCGCTGCAGCTATCCGTGAGTCAAGTGCAGCCATAAGAGAGTCGAACACTGCAAGAGATAGGCACACCAACGACAATGGAGGTGTTACTTCGGGAAATATCTCCGAGGGCACAACAGGTGCCGAAAGCTCAAAGGGTGGAATTTGCTACTCACCTTCTCCAAAGGGATCTGCCATTGGCCGAGTATGTGAGGAAGTTTGAGGACCCTTGCCGCTTCTCCCAAGCGTGTGGAGGTGACCCAGCGGGCTATGAGAAGTAGAAGTGCACGAAATTTGAGGCTGGATTAAGGGATGGCATCCAGTTTCAAGTGAGTTCCTTGGGAATAAGGAAATTTTCTGAGTTGGTTGAGAGGTGTCAATGTGCTAGTGAATGCTGCAAGAGGATGACCAATTTCAGGATTCCTAGAGGGGATGCGCCACCTCGGAGTTTCAACTGCAATCTTGCACCTCAATGCCGCAACTTCAAGAATAACAACTAGTCTTTCCGTAGCTTCAGCCAAGGATGAGGAAGCAAAAATGGTAACTTTGGGGGTAGTTATGGTAATCAACGTTCAAACAATACTCCTCGCCCTGCTCAGAATTAACAATGACCATCTTGCTCGAAGTGCGGTAAGTTTCATGGGAATGAGCCATGTAGGTTTAGATCGGGCATCTGTTACACTTGCGGGAAACCGGGCCACATTGATAGAGATTGTCCGGTGAAGAAGAATGGATCGGGGTCATCATCATCATAGAAACAACCAACAGCTGGTAGAGTGTTCGCTTTGAGTGTGGAGGATGCTGCTTTTTCTAAAGATTCCAACCAAGAGCAAGGATCAGAAAAGTAAAGAAGATGTGGGGTAACTTATTCCCCAAGGTGATCCTAGGTTGGAGGTGATTTATATGAACCGTATGTTTGTTCTTTTGCCTTTTGCTTTTGCTCCTCAAATTTTGAGGGCAAAATTTATGTAAGGGGGTTAGAATGTAAAACCCCGTTTAATCGTACTTGCCGTTATCGACAAAAACCTTGAACTGTCTATTTAGTAAGTGTTTTAGTTGATGCTTGGACATCTTAAGGGGACGTGATTACCCTTAGTAAGTATGATATATATTTTGTTTGCAAAGATTATCTGTTTTAGTGCTTATGCGCTTCTGACGATAAACCGCCTTTTAGCGACAGTTTAACCGATTTACCGATATTTGATGAAAATGGAAGAACTCGAAGAGGGGTGTCTCCATTAGGGAATGTTATATCTCCCTAATGAAGTTTAGAATGTTAAGTTTTGATTAGTGTGAATTGTTAGCCGAAATTTATTCGTTTTCGGTAAAACAACGAATACGACGGATAGTATGAGAAAGACAAGATTTCAGTATTATAGTAGTGAAACCTAATTCCCTAAACCGAGTTTTAAAAATAAGACGACAAGATTTCACTAAAAATCTTAAACCGATTATTTTACTGTTTTTCTTTTTGGTAATTATAACATTTCTTACACTTTTTCCACCTATCATAAATTTCATTGGTTGCATGGTTTCTTTCCATGCTAAAGCCATGCCTCTCTCTTTCACATCATTCTCTTCTTACACCAAAAACTATTTCTTATAATTATTTAATCTATTTTACTACACCAAAAATATACCACCAAAATTACCATTTATTTATTAAAATAAAAAGGTGAGAATTATTTTCTGTCCCTCTTCACTTTGCTTCAGCCGAAGCAATACTCTTTCTCTTTCTCAGTTCTTTTCTTCCATTCAATATATATATAAACATACACTTAGCCACATGCCATTTCATTTCCCACAAAAACCATTTGCCAAAAAATCAAAACCAAACACTCTCATTTTCTCTCCCCTTCACCCACCGAAACCATCACCTTCCCTCACCCCATCTTCAATTCACATCACATCATTCATATTTTCACTCATCTTATAATACCAAAACCTTTCTCTCTCTCATCAAAACAAAATCAAACACCCTTTTTTATCAGTAAAAACTCAAGAACACTATGAACACCAACAAAAATCCATGAACCCTAGTTGTCAAAAACCACCAACACCGTAGCTCAACCACTACCATTATCACCCCCTCTTCACCATCATCAATCTCTTCCTTCTCTCATTTCTTCAAGGACCCGAAGCTTCACTCCCACCAACACCATCCGGGTTCATCATCATCATCATCTTCAAGCTTACGCATCAACCTTAAGCTCCTTGTTTCTTTCCTTTTTCAACCACCGAAGTTTCATTACCACTATCACCATCATCATCTCGGTACCATCATCATCCAGACCATCTTCAAGTTCTTGTCTTCAACTTCAAGTTCTTCATATACTTCACTCCACCGAAGCCATCATCACCCTCCTTGTCTTATTTTCTTTTCTTGTCTTAAGAAAGGTAAATGCAAGACCAACCCATGCATGTGATCTCCACCAAAATCTAAGTCTAAAACACTCATCTTATCTTGTTTTGTTTTTTAGTTCTTGGAGGAAACCCTATTGGCCGAAGCCCTATAAGGATTTTTGGTGTTTTCTTGTGTTTTTCAAAGAATCTGCAAGAGGTAAGGAGATTAGGGTTTACTAGAAGTGATGGTAAGAAGTTTGAACATGGAAAAAGAATTAAATGTGTAAAGTGGGTAAACTTGAGTTAAAACAGAAATTTTGTGATGAAAGCTAAGGGATTGATGTTGCATGCAATGTTTGAATAAGTGATGGTTGATTTTGAGTTGCTGGAAATTTATCTAGTATGAGCAGCGTGCCTTTAATAGCGACGGGTCTACCACGGAGCTTGGGATATGCCCTGTTTCTCCATAATCTCGTTTTTTTTAGAGTTTTGTGACTAATCTCGTTTTTTTAGAGTGTTGTGACTTTGGATGAGTATGACTCTCACATAGAGGTATTTTTGGCATTTACAAATTATTGGAATAACTCAAAGTGGGATATTCATTTTTAAGAGGAAATATTCTGTTAAAATTAACATTTTTATTATGATAGGAACCCAATTGAAAAATTAAATATGATACAAGAATTTAATTGAAAAGAAGAAAAATATAAGGACCTAATTGAAAATTTGGTAAAACTATAAAAAATTACGGAATAATTAAATCAAAAATAAATAAATTTCATTCAACACTCATCACATCTTGACTTAGTTGACTCACATGCAAAACATGAGGCCCACATTCTCATCCACACTCACGTTAGCCTGCTTTCACTTCCGACCCCACCTTGCTGCATTTACCTTCCTGCCCTCTCATTAAGCATCCCACATTGCACTATGGCACACATGCTAATTCTGATGGAGTGACGCGACCCTTTGATCTTGCCTTTTTCCCTGATGCCACGTGTTACCACGAGACAGGTCACTTTACTCCATGTCACCACTATCACCCCAAATATGCCACTAGAGACTTCGTGTATATATATATATAAGGATAATTTTATAACTAAAAATATTAGATTATTGTGCACCATACATAGTTCTTAAATGCATCCTACTAAATAAAACATGTTTAGACTAAAAAATTAGATTATCACGCATCATGCATAGTACTAAAATGCATCCTACTAAATAAAACATGTTTAACCTTATTAATCATTAGTTTTCTACGAAAAAAAAGTTTTTGTTTTTCTTTTACAATTGTTAGGAACAAGGGCGGTTGGGTTGTGTAAAGGAGACCATGGCCACCCTGATATTTTAGTTTTTCTCTTAAAAAAAATTTAAATATTAAAAATTGTCCCCCTAAACAAAATAATTTTCTTTTGTTTTAGGTTTTTGTTCTTTGTTTGGGCTAGGCCCTCCTTTTTTGTTTAATATTTTTTGTTATGTGTTTTGTTTCTTTTTCTTACTTCCATTTTATTTTCCTCCTTAATATTTTTTTGTTATGTGTTTTGTTTTTTTTCTTACTTCCATTTTATTTTCCTCCAAGCATGAATGAATAATTTTTATTATTTTGTGACTACTAATGTTAATGTTAAGGAAGTTCTAAAATTTTTATTGATGAAATGTTAACTTTATTGATTGGGATGCACATTATTTAATTATTACATTATTTTTTTATATTTCATAATTTAGTTATGTATATTAAATTAAATTTATACGGATAAAAAGCTACCTATAATTATTATTTAAACAACTAAAAAAGCAAGCTCTTACCATGATTTTTTTTAATCATATTATGATATTATATACTTGAGTATTTAATATTTTTAAATTTATGTATTACACGAATTCAAATTTCATAAATAAAATATTTAAAATTTTTACATCAAATAAAATTTTATAGTTAAAAAAATTGGCCACCCCTAATAAAAACTCTAACTCCGCCCCTGGTTAGGAAATAATTATTTTAGTATATTATTGAAGGTTATTATTAAAAATGTGTTTAACATTATCTTGGATGGAAACATGTAGATGGAGAGAGCAAATGGTGAGAGTGGGGATGTGAGTGGTCTTGAGGGAGGGAAACATGCACGGTGAGAATGCTAGCCAAGTCAGCAGTGGTAAAAGGGGGAGAGCATGGGGAGGGCTGCTTCAAGTGCTAAGGGGGAGAGCATTTGATCGATGATTCTCTTAATGGGACAATCTGACTGTTGTAACTTGAAAATAGGGAGATGTGAAACCATCGGCTGTTGTTTTTTCTGATGAGGGGATGAAGACGTTAGCGGAACCCATGAAGATGTCATTGTTGTTAAGTTTTAGGATAAGTATTTTTTTGCCTGAGATTTAAGGTTAAAATCAAAATCTTTCTTAAATTTTGTTTGGTTCAAAATCATCACTAAGATTTAATATTATACTTATATTTATAATAATATATCTATAAAATTATGAATATTATAGATATAAAATTATAGATGATAAATATATTTTTAACTACTTCCATTATAGTGACCAAGAAATAAATAAATAAATAAATAATAATAATAATAATAATAATAATAATAATAATAATAATAATAATAGATTAAGAAAGGAATAAAGTATAGTTTTTATTTCTAACGTTTGGGATAAGTCCTAAGGATATTCCTAACATTTAAAATGTCCTATTTGTGTCCCTAACGTTTTGAAATCGTATCAATCTTGTTCAACCATTAAGCAATGCTAAAAATCATTAACAAAACCATACACACAGATGGTAGCTTACAACACCAAAATATTATAAGTGATATGTCTATTTCATTCGTGCCCATTATTATTTCTCATAATGGTCAAAAGAAGAAAAACACATGCATAATGCTTCGTCTTCCTCATCCAAACCTTACCATTTTTAATTGTCCGAGTGTAATTATGGTAAAGATTACATCTAAAAAGTTGTTGGTTAATTAAACTTTCATTTGAAAAAGTAAATATTATGTTTTATTCTAATAGAGTTAATGATGGAACAAGAATGATAAGATTTCAAAATATTAGAGACACAAATTAAACGTTTTAAACGTTAAAAATATTTTTAGGACTTACCCTAAACATCAGGGACAAAATCAATAATTTACTAGTTTGTGTCCATATTTGGTTGGAACTCACCATAAGAACGAAAACATGGAGAATCCCCAATTTAATGAAATCGTTATTAGTAAATAATATTTTGGGATAAAGTATATTTTTATTCCTGAAATTTGCTAAAATTTTAAAAAATACTCATAACTTTTATTTTCTTTAAGTCTCAATAATTTTCAATGATGTTCAACAAATAAAAGTAAATGATAAAATTTTGTATCTGTTTAACTTGTGTTGAAGGTTGTCCTTTGTAAATTGTTATTGAATTGATCTTATATTTCTTGAAAATATTACCTATTAATAGTAAATTTGATACAAATAATTTTTTTTTGAGAAATTAACATTGAAACAAAATAAAGCTGAATCTCCTTGGGAGTTTTGCGTTTGTGTATAGAGTTTAGAGCCAAAATCTCACTTGGTTTCAATTCTATACCTGTTGTTAAATATTTAACGGTCAACATGTCAAATATAAAAAATTTGACGAAAGGATAGATTTGAAGTTATTTGAAAATGTTAGAGATAAAATTGAATCAAATTAAACATTAGCGATATTTTTTAAATTTTTTGCAAACGTTAAGGAAAAAAAAAAAGTAGACTTTACCCTATTTTATTTTATTTTTGCTATCTCATTTATAAATATAATATTTTGTTTTCTTACAAATAACTTACGGATTATAGAATTTTAATGGATAACTTAAGCTCAATAGTAGAACTATTCACAATGGGGTTTTGATCGATTTTGAGGCAAAAACTCACTTGATCCAAATACTAGTATTAATTGGTGTGCAAATCGTATTTGATGTTTTTTTTTCAAATACCATCCAATCCGATCCAATTTCGATCAGCTTGGATTAGATCGATTTTGTGGTTTTGTAAATAAAAAATAAATTGTTAAATATAACATAACAATTAACAAGTTTCATTATCAGTATATCACTATCTTAGATTATCAACAATAATATAACAAGTCTTAAAGAAAAGTATATATCCAGCATTCATAAGTAAATCATAATATTAATAGTATACAATTAGGAAGCTCAATTACTGATGTGGATGTTAAAAATTGAATTTAAAGGACTAAATGCTTATGTGTTGTTATTAAAAAATTTATTTTTTTAATTATTTTTAGTTGAGGAATTAATTTGATGTAAAATTTAATTGGTATCTTTATCTTTAACTTTCTATCTGAAATTTTTTTATTTTTTAATTATTATTTTAAAGAGTTTGTTAATCGTAACTAAATAATTTGAATTTGAATATAAAATTTAAAATTGTAAACATAATGAATTTTTATATATCTTTAATGAATTAAAACAATAATAATATACCTAAGCTTCGGATTGTATCGAAAATTTAAAAACAAAACTTAAGATTGCACCAAAATTTTGGTAAAAACAATTGATTATTTTAAAAATTTAAAAACAATTCTACCGAAAATTTAATAATTATGCTTATCTTTGTCCTTATCCTTGATTTTCTGTCTAAAATTTTAATTTTTTTATAATTATTATTTTAAAGAGTTTGTTAATCGTAACTAAAGTAATTTTAATTTTAATTTAAAATTTAAAATTGTAAACATATATAATGAATTTTTATATATTTTTAATGAATTGAAAAAATAATAATATACCTAAGTCGAGAATTGTACCGAAAATCTTACTTATTTTATCTTATCTTAATAGTATACTGGAGGGTTGGCAGATTGGTGTACTAATCCCCGAATTTTTTTTAAATTACTAAAACATAATAATAATATATTATATCGAGAAAATTTGTATTTAGAGAAAGAGAGAGAAAGAGATGAGGAGAGAGGGAGGGAGAGAGGGAGGGAGAAAAAGAGAGCAAGGGAGAGAGAAAAGGAAAGAGAGAGAAAGAGAGGGAGAGGGGTAGTAGAGAAGAGAGTGGGGAAAGAGAGAGGAAGAAAGCAAGGGAGAGAAATAAAAAAAAAAGGGAAAAAGAAGGAGAGCGAAAATAGTGAAAAAGAGCAATAAGGAATTAAAAAGATGGGGATGGAGAGAGGGAAGGTAAGAGATAAATAGGAGGGTGTGAGAAAGAAATGGAGAAAGAGAAATAACGAGGGCAAAGGGGGTGGAAGAGAGAAAAGGGATGGAGGGAGGGAGAGATAGAAGGAAAGAGGATTAGGGAAAGAAAGA
Organism: Stylosanthes scabra; assembly: GCA_036250425.1. Taxonomy (NCBI): domain Eukaryota; kingdom Viridiplantae; phylum Streptophyta; class Magnoliopsida; order Fabales; family Fabaceae; genus Stylosanthes; species Stylosanthes scabra. Next base: position 16,723 of record JASCZI010061065.1, read on the forward strand.
GATGGAGAAAGAGCGAGGGAGAGAGAAAGAGATAGAAAAAGAAGGAGAGAGAAAGAGATAGAAAGAGCTGAAGAGAGAAGAGGAGAGAGATGGGTAAACAGAGATAGGGAGAGAAAAAGAAAGGAAGAAATAGGGAGGGAATGAGAGAGAGATAAGGAAATAGAGGGAAGGAAATAGAGAAGGAGAAAAAGCGAGGATGAGAGAAAGAAATAAAGAGAGGATGATAGAGAAAGACGGTGAAGGGGAGATTATATGTTTCGTATTTGAGCTCATACTTACGTGTACGAATCATACGACTGTAGACATGGTGAAGCTATGGAAGTTCTTCGCTGCCATACACAATCAAAATGATTTGGCTCGACAAAAGTGTAAGTTTACTATTTATTAAATAATTTAATCATTGATATATTTTGTTTTACATTATTATTCAACGTTTTTAATTATTATTTTGCTTTTAAAATTTGAAGGTAGAAAAAATACATGGCATGGTTAAGAGCATGTGGTAAATTTGAATCAAGGCGCTGACGTGATAGGGAGATAGAAGGAAAGGTGATGGGAGAGGGGGAGAGAAAGCCAGATAGGGAGAGAGACAAAGAAAGAGAGAGAGCGAGAGAAAGGAAAGGTGATGAGATAGGGGAGAAAAAGAAGGAGATAGAGAATAAAAGAGAAGGAGAGGGAAGGAGCGAGGGAGAAAGAAAAAAGAAAGATGGAGGGAGTGAGAAAAAAAAGAAAGAAGAAGAGAGACAGGGGGAGCAAAGGAAGGTGAGTGGGAAAGGGAGAGATGGAAAGAGATAGAAGGGGGAGGGAGGGGAGAGAGCAAAAGAGGGGGAGAGTGAGATGGGCAGAAGCGAGATAGAGACAATGGGAAAGGGAGAGAAAAGAAGATAGAGAAAATAAAAGACAGGGGAGGAGGAAAAGAAAGAAAGAGAAAATAAGAGAGGGAAGATGAGAAGTCTTATATTTAAAATTAGATTCCATTGTAATATCTTTATTATATCGATTACATCATAAAAATGAAAATATTATACCAAACTCAATAAATTATTTTTTATAAATCACTATGTCTAATTTATTATGTTAAATTAGAATATATAGCCCGTGCATCGCACGGTCAAACACCAGTAACCATTACAAACCTAAAAAATTTGAATAAAAACATAACATAGTCATTCACAATAACAACAAAAAATTAATTCATCATAAAAACTGCAGGTATGTCGAACAACAACTTTCTAGAACTTAAAAAAAAGAAGATGATGGCGATGCTCTACAATAATTGTCGAGAAGTAGCCATAAGAGCTTGACGATGTTGCTGAAAGAGAAAGTAATGGAGCTTAAGGAGATGAGTTGTTAAATCGGGGACGACAGGGACAAAGCTTGAATTGCAAATGGTAGCAGTGAGCTTAAATCACGACCAAGCGATGGGGGAACACATAGCCGACAAAGTGAGAAGAGAATGATGAGTGTGATAGTATGAGATTATAAGCGTCTAGGTTGTTGAGTTGTGGGAGAAGAGAACGACGAGGGATGAGGGGATTAACATATTTAGGGTTTCTAGGTATTATCAGTGCGGCGCTGAGGAATTTTGGGAGAGATGATATGTTTTAATTTTATTATATATGTATTGCGGTTTGGTTCAGTTTTGAGCAATGAATAATAAACCAAATTGAACTGTGTAAAAATTAATCCAAAATTCAAAATCTAAAATTGAATAGTTTGTTTCAATTTGAGTTGGTTTGGATTTGTGTTTTTTTAATGGTTTTTATCCGCACGTCTCTACTGAATTGAATTCATATTAATAACTTTGTTATTAAAATTAGGTATTTAATTTTTATGTAAAAAATTTTACACGAACATTTAATTATATATTATTATATCATCAAACGAATTAATTTTTAATAATTAAGTTACCTATACAATAAAAATCATCCACCAAACGAACTACTAATATACAATATATATAATACAAAATGCATAACTAAAATAAGTTAGTAATAGATATATGTATATATAAATACATAGACTAATTGATTAACTGATTTTTTTTATGTGTGCGTAATACTTTTTTAATTTTTAAATATAAAATGCTGTTTGCATACTAAAATTCAGCTACCAAATTTGTCACCAACTATTTGTGTATATATACATCTATCGTTTATGTTATTTTCAATATGTATTTTATATTTTAACATATATTTTATACTAATGATTGATTTGGTGACTGAATTTTAGTATGCAAATAGCATAACTGTTTTTAAATTTAATACTTAAAAAATTATTTAAATGCATGAATTTAACAATAACTTGTGCATTTATTAAAATTATACTCTAAAATGAAAATAGAAAAACTAGACAATTCCAAGAACTTTTGACACAAAATTGCTACCAATTTAATACATTAAAAGTTCCAGATTTTCAGTATCCTCCACAAATGGCAACTTGTTCAACAAACAAAAATATGCATATATAATAAAATTAATTATCATTCATTGCCCATAGATTCAATAAATTAATTGAAAGAATTCATTTAATTAGGATAGATGTCCTAAAACAAAAAATTCTCCTATATAAAGAGCACAATTGGGGCTAGAGAAACCCACAACCAAATCTTTTCTAATTCACTTAATTATATTCTTCGTCCCTCCAATCCATATCTCTTTTTTGTTTTGTGTTTTCATTCCTCATCACCATGACTAGAAGGAAGTCAAGCCCTGGATACATAGAAAACAACTCAAGGAGAAGGGCAATATTTAGGGCAAGGAAGGGTAGCTTGATGAAAAAGATGGATGAGATTAGCACCCTTTGTGGTGTTGAATCTTGTGCTATCATCTACCCTGAGAATGAACCTGAGCCAGTGATTTGGCCATCACCAGAGAAGGCCAAAGAGGTCATTTCCAAGTTCAAGGAAAAGCCCAGATTGGAACAAAACAAGAGAACGCTAACTCAGGAAACTTTGCTAAAGAAAAGAATCCAGAAGGCTGAAGACCAGCTAAAGAAACAAAGGGATGACAATAGGCAGAAAGAGATGACCCATCTCATGTTCCAATGCTTGAGCAAGGGTGGAATCTCTGGAAATAATGTTAGCTTGATTGATCTTAGTGATCTCTCAAGGCTAATTGATCAGACTCTAAAGGAAATTGATCTGAAGATTGAAAAGATTGAAGGTCAAGATCAAGAGGAAGAAACACAAACCAAACCTTGATTTGTGTAAAATACCAACCTTCAAAAGTCAACTAGTGCTCATGGGTGCATTTTTCATTAGTCTCTCTCTATTGTTATTTCTCTCATATTTAGTAGTTTTGTTTGATTATCTATGTTTTCTCTGTAATGTGTTCTAGTAGTTCTCATGCATTTTGTTTACATTTGCATGACATTGTTGGTCAATAATTTGATAACTATAATTCTAAAATGGTGTACTTTTGAAGTTTTGGGAATAAATGGAATAAAAGAGAGGCTGATTCACTATAAAATACGCAGACAAACAGAAAATATGTGGACACACTAATTTTAATTTGGATTAAGTATTATTTTGATTTTTATGATTTTAGCCAAAAATTATAATCGTACCTAAGATTTTTTTTTCAAAATCGTCCCTCTGGTCGTAAATTCTTTTTAACGACAAATTTTGCATGACGATATATATATTAGTGTGCTTAGGATGCGTTTATTTGTTGTCCGTGTCCATAAAAAAATGGGACACGAAAGCACAAGTACGAAGTTTGTTGTGTGAGACATAAATTTAAGATCGACACGGTTACACGCACTTGCACTTGCACATGAAAGACATGTATTTTGTGTATCGTCAAAATGGTGAGACACAGAAATTGAAGGATGGACACAGATAATTTTAATTTTTTTCTTTACAATTTCACCTTTCATAAATTTACAAAATTCTCAAATTTACCTCCTCCCTTCTTCATCCCCCTTTCACTTCATCGCTCTCTTGAGCCTCATGTACACCCTCATCACTTTCAACCTTCTTACTCTTGGCTAGATCTGCGTCTTCTCTCGTTCGGCGGCCCTCTCACCATTGCCGCCTCTATTGCTGCTTCTTACCGTCATCTATATATAGATTTGCATTTGCCTTTTTTTATGTCCCAGATCCGCCGTTACTTTTGCTTCGTCTTCCTTTATCTCTCTTCATCCTCCATTTTGTTCCCCATTATATATCTACTTCTTCTGGTTCTTTGTTTCTTATTTAAAAGAAAAAAATTGTATGAAATCTAATTAGTTTTTGTTAGATAGTGTAATATTTTTGTTTCATTAATTTTTTCATTAGTTTAAGAACGGTGGCAGAGAAGTGGTGGAAGTTGGTTAGATGATGATAGAAAAAGGTGGTGGTGGTGGTTGTATTTTATGATAAGGGCAATAATGGCATTTTAATAAAGTTGTAATTTTGTTTTCTGTCTTATGCTTATTTGGCAAACAAATTAAAAAAAACAATTGTGTCTTATTGTGTCATGTTTATGTATTTGTGTCTCTGTGTCAATTTATACGTTAACCAAACACAGCCATATAGCATACCCTTTACAGAGAGATATGATAGTTGTTCTTCGTAGAATGTTTCCATTCGATGTGTTCATCCATTCGATTAGTATATAGAACCTCTCATCATTAGTTTATAGAACCTCTCATCACAAAGTAAATAATTCCCTTAAGAAACTGTGGTAGTGACTTACAATAAAATTCGAGTCATCTTCTCAGACAATAAGAAAATAAATTTTAATCTTGTTTAATTTATATATAAGAAAGAACGCATGGGTTGTAGGCAATACAACGCGGTTTTTTTAATATCTAAGTATTTTATTAATATTAAAGTACAAATTAATTTTTTTTAATGTCTTTTTCAATTATGTCCACAATGTAAGATAATTTAATATATACTATTTTTAATATTTTTTTCAATTATGTCAATTATATATTTTAAAAATAAAGTTAGACACACCAATATATAATAACTTTTGGGTATGTCCAAGTGTATTCAAAGAAGTATTTTTACTTTTTTATTAAAACACAGTTGGACATGGAAAACGTGTGTGTTAAATGAGCGTCTAAAAAGTGTCATGTTTGATACATATCCGACATATAAACATAACAACTATGAAGTATTCGTACTTCATAACTGATTTGTTATCTAGATTGTCACAATTGTTGATATGACGCAAGTCGTGACTATTACAATATAAACAGTACCACGGGCAAGACAACCAATTTATGCACAATTCACTTTAAAGTCAGAGTAAACACCTAATTCGATCCATGTGTCTATTCACAAAAAAAACAATACGACTCTTAAAAAAAGGGAACATAACAAAACCCTAACATTTTTATTTCGAGACAACGCGACCTCTTCATTAAAAAAAAACATCAAGTACTAACATAAATTAATTCAGTGGCGGTTTTATTTGAAAGGGTAAAGTATCGTTTTCGTCCCAAACATTGGGCTAAGTTCCAAAAATGTCACTAGCGTTTAAAACGTTTTTTTTGTGTCCCTAACATTTAAAACGTTCTTTTTGTGTCCCTAACGTTTTGAAATCGTATCAATCTTGTCCCACCGTTAAACAATTGTAAAAATCACTAACAAAGTCATACACATATATGTTAATTCACAATACCAAAATATTGTAAGTGACATGTCCATTTCATTTGTGTCCATTATTATTTTCCACACTATACGAATTTAGCACAAAGACCAAAAAAAAAGAAGCATGTAACGCTTTTTCTTCCTCACTCAAATCTTACCCTTTTTTTTAGTTGTTCGAGTGTGATTGTAGTAAATATTGTATCTAGAAAGCTATTGGTTAATTATTTTTTCATTTGGAATAGTAAATTATTAGGATTTATACTAATAGAATTGACGGTGGGACAAAATTAATATAATTTTAAAACGTTAAAAACACAAATAGAATATTTTAAATGTTTGAGACATTTTTAGGATTTACCCTAAACATTAAGCACGAACACGATACTTTACCCGAAATTTTTAGGATTTTAAAAAATTTGAATACAGTACAGCTTTACAAAATGAGTGTAAAGGCAATTCATATTGCTAGACACTTAAAAAATTAAAAAATTAAAAATTAAAAAAGTGTTTACATGTCAAATATAATAATCAAAGGTGCATATTCTCGTACAAGAGTTTTTTACATCTCCTATAATAACTTTTTAATATATTCGAAAATATAAGAGTTTTTACATCTCCTATCATATTTTTTTTAGTATATTCGAAAAGTTAAAAGTTTTAGGTATATTAAATGCATTATTACAGAATAATTAAGAGATGGAAGAGGATGTAAATTATAGGATTCAAGCAGGTTTGTCAAAATGGCGGAGTGGTCTAATTTTATGTGACAAAAAAAGTGCCTTTAAAATTTAAAGGAAAATTTTGTCGCAATGTTATCAGACCAGCTATGCTTTATGATATAGAGTGTTGCGCGACCAAAAGAAAGTACAAACATAAGTTAAGTGTGACAGAGATGAAAATATTGAGATGGATGAGTGGCAGGAACAAAGATATAAGGAAGAGAATTGGAGTAGCACCTATTATTGAAAAGATAGTAAAATTATGTCCCAGGTGGTTTGAACATGTGAAAAGAAGATCGATAGATAACCCAGTTAGGAGGATGGATGAGACGGAAGGTGAACAAGAGGTGAGAGGCAGAGGAAGACCTAAAAAGACCATTTATGAATTAATCAAACGAGATCTATGTGTAAATTGTCTCTATGTAAACATAATATATGTTAGAGCTCAAATGCATCATTTAATTTATATAGCAGATCCCACCTAATGAAACAAGACTTATTATTATTGTTGTAGTATTCGAAAGTGGGATTTGGGTGTTTATATTGATCTAGGGGAGGGGCTTGCAGATCAATGTTAGATTGCTTATTCAGAGTCTAAATGGAAGGAGTAACTAGTATTGCAAAAGACCCAAGTTACTTTTCTACATGTACCTCGTACGAAATCCAAATGAGCAGAAATGTCATTCTTTTTTTTGTTAAAAAAAATTAAAATTGCGAAATCATTTTGTAAATATTGGATATTGTTATGTGTACATTTATTTTATGCAATCAAGTCTAACTAAATCATTAATTTCTATATAAAATAAAAAATAATTTCCATATCAAATAGTACAAAAAATAGTACATAAATAATTTTTTATTTGACATTAAAATAATTTTCTATTTATAATAAAAATAAATGATTTAGTTAAGACTTGGTTAGCAAAATAGGTGTACGTCTGGGTAATTCTATTTGTACACCTATTTTGGGGCCAATTAAGTTCAAACAAGTCATTTATTTCTATACTGAATATAAGATTATTTCGGTGTTAAATATCACAAAAAATAGCACCAAAATAAATTTGTATTTCACATCAAAATGATCTTCTATTTGACATAGAATAAATAACGACTTAGTTTGACAAAATAAATGTACACATAGAATTATTGTACTATATAATAATTTCTTTCCTAAATTTTTATCTTCCATTTTGTATATATATTTCAAAATTTATATTTAAAATTAAAATTTTTTATAGTAAAATATCTTCTAAATTTTTATATTCTTTATTGTAAATCTAATGGTTCAAATTTTAAATTTGAAATTAATAAAATCTTATTTTTATTCCAAAATATTATTTATTTTTTGTAATTCTAATTATTCAAAAATTAGATTTGAAATTTAAAAAATGTTAATGATAAAATTTCTTTCTAAATTTTTAACTTCATTAATTTAAATTCAATTATTTAAATTTCAAGTAGTAAAATTTCCTCCCAATTTTTATCAACTTAATTCTTTCTTTTATTTTCCTAGTGCCAAAATTTAAAATTTGAAATTTTTTCCCAAATTCAATAGTAAAATTTACCATCTAGTCATCTACTACCCTCTTATATTATATGGTGGGTATTCTCTTTCAAAAGTAATTGAGATATATACTCATCCTAATTATGTACTATTACTTTTCTATGTCATTTGAAATTTAAAATTCTCTCAAAAGCAATTGAAATTTATATCCATAACAATTATGTACTATTATATTTTATGTCATGTCTTGTCCGTGTCAATCAAAGACCTTGGACACTTGTCAAAAACCTAACCATTTAGTCATCTACTACTCTCTTGTTATACTAGCACGAAACCACGTGCAACTGCACGGATCTATATCCATAATCGTCTTGTAATAAGAGCAAACAAAAAAAGAAAATAATCTAAAGATCAAGGAAAAATTATTTGATAAAACTTAAAATGTAAAAAAATTAAAAAAATTCATGAAATTAGTAAAATAAAAATATATTTAGATAGCACACATGATAGAGTTGTGTCTAGTATACAAGTAAAGTATAAGACAACTTTCAATAATGAAACATGAAATTTAGGGTGCGTTTAAATGAGAGATTGAGAAATTGGGGGAGATAGAGTCTGAAGATTAAGATTAAATTAAGTTTATTATTGTGTATGATTTAAAACTTATTATAAAATAGAGAAAAAAAAATAGATATTAAATTAAGTTGATGAAGTAAAAACAAAGATTAGTATTGAAAATTTTAATGTTAAGTGAGAGAATTGATAACAAATTTTCAATCTTATGATAATTTTGTCTAAATTGTAGTATGCCACATCCATCTTTGATTAAACTCAATATCTTATCACCAATGATGTGAATTCACGCGATGATATATAACTGAATATTCTGTTGAAAATGCAAAATCTTGTTATCTAATAATTAATTAGGTCATATAACAAATTTCGAGCTAATAGCAAAAACGGAAATTAAATTTTTCCCTTAAAACAACAAAGCGTAAAAATTAGTTGATTTGCTTTTTATTCCATTTTTTAACTTTCTAATTACAAAAAAATGCCTCACAAAAGAGATAATTATACTCAAGGTCACCAATATCAAGATAATCTATTAATAAAAAATATATAAAAACATTTTACTACAACATCAACGTAAGAAATAACATGACTCAATATATATATATATATATATATATATATATATATATATATATATATATATATATATATAT
>JASCZI010061066.1:8566-27865 GCA_036250425.1 Stylosanthes scabra
AAAAAATCTAGAATTTACACCAATATCTAAAGAAAGACATCTAGGTGGTTAGATTTTTTTAGGGTAATTTTCCTATGGCTAAACTCTTTAAGGTATATATATATATAATTATTTTAATGTGTCTTTTTAGTAAAAAAATTATTTTAAATAATTAAGCATATATAGATAATAATAATAATTAGATAATTATAATCTAATTTCTAATATAAATTATTTATTTATACATTTTTATTTCAAATATGAAATATATATTTAATATATAAATTTAATTCATATTTATGACGTTGCAAATTTTTATTAATTTATGAAACTTTTGTGTTATTGTGATATCTTTATTGCCTATATTCATACCACCGAAAAAAAAAGAAGTTACCACGTTAGAAAAGAAAGACTTGAGCTCCACCATTTTTTTGTGCGGCAAAGTTTTTTGAATAACAGCCACAGGCCCATAAAAAAAGAGTTGGGGAAGAATTGCTATTATTATATTCTAAGATGGTCATCCCATAATATTGCAATTCACAATAACAGCTCATTTGCAATTCCCTCAAAAACATAACACGTTAGGGTGTAAACCGGGTGTTACCTGTGTAAAGGGTGAGAGGTGGACGCTCCACATCTTCTGGCCCAGTGGATGCTAAAACTCACCATTTGTGACTGAGGAAAGATTGCTATTGGTTTTATATTTGTTTCTTATTTTGACCCCACGGGCTCAATAAGCAAATAAGGATAACTTGTTGAGATACTTTTTTTTCCCTAGGAATACCAATGCAGAAATGAAATGCCATTGCCACCATGTCCCAGAAAAGAAAGAAATGTAACGCCAAAAAATTTAAACAAAAAGTTAAACCAAGTGAATTTACTCACTCTCACTCCATACGCACGAACATAATATTACTACTAGAACTATCAGAAAATTTAAAAGCAAACGAACATGTTTTAAAACATGTTCATTTCAACTATTCGTTGTACATATAAATTTCTGTTCGTATAGTGCGCGTGAACAATTTGGTTGAAAAAAATAGGTGTACGTCTAGATTTATTGTTAAAATAAAATGGTTTTAATATCAAAAAATAAAAAAAATGATTTGTTCATTTATATCAAGCATCAACATACGCACATAGCTTGAGTTCAATTCTCTTGTTTTTGGCCATGTTCCTCTTGTTCTTCGTCTCTTCCTGGAAAGGGATTATTATCTATTGTTTAGGTTAGGGGCGGATTCATCTTCAGATTTGGGTTGATGGTTTCATCCCATTCCACTGTCCCCAAAAAAATAAATAAATAAGAAGGATTTTTTTGAAGCTAAGCATATCCATCCTCATTTTACTATCCTAATATTTATTCTCATTTTACAATTTTAAAATTCATCTCTTTTCTACGGTTTAATTCCATTAGAGTCAGTGAAGATTACGAGGTTTTGTGGAGGTCCCAAAACACTTTGACAAATGGATGACACTAGCCAGCCTTAAGATTTTTCAGTTTAGAAACTTCTTTCTCTATCGTGGTATGAAACTTTCAGATCATCTACATGTTCGATTATTAAAATTTTCAGTTTAGAAAGGGGAAAGTTGGTGCTCACCCTCTTTTCTGGTTAAATCATGTGTTACAATGGCTTTTGAGCCTTGGAAATAGGTCGAATCTGAACGCAAACGATCAAGACGCCCAACTATAAAGTCTGGGGATTTATTAAAATGATTATGTTCTGTGTAGGGTCAAAACATAATATACAAATTCAGAGGAAGCTGACATTACAATTTCTTAGAAACGGGACACGTATGCCATTCCCTGTGTCAGAGGTGACCGGTGGAGGCTGCACATATTTTGGCCCGGTGGAGGCTAAAAGTCACCACGGTAACGTGCATCCTGATTGTGATTTTGTTTTTTCTCTGGCGACAATTATTGTTCGAGTTTGTAATGGCGTAACCTGGCAACAAATGTTCCTAAATTGATTCCAACCCTGTGCGACAGATTAAAAAAAAAAAATTTAGAGATTAGAGCAAATTATTATTTAATAGAGAAACGTAAGCATGAGAAATGGGGAAAGAATTCTCTCCATTTTGTGATAAAGGTCCAAGATGTCTTTAAAAAATTGTTAACTAGTAGTGGAGTAGTGGACCATATTATATTATGAGAAATGTTACTTGATTCAACATTTTGATTATTTTATGAACAAGTGTAATTATTATATATTCATTTTATATTATTTAAATAACTTTTAAATATTACAATATTTTAAAATTAATAACTATACACATTTATTAATAACGAAGTGTCGAAGTCTATTGATTAAAAAATAGATGTAATTCATGATAGAGTGCGACGAAATTCATAAAACACAACATCATGTCACAGATTTTATAAAAACCATGTATCATGTCACAAATTTCATATCAATGTTACTTTGGTGCAATATGATTATTATTTTCTAATAAACGGTGTGTATTAATATTTTTTTTACCCATGGGTTTAATATGATAACTTACGCTTTTTATGTTTTCTGTCTAAATATTTTTTTTTTCTCCTTCTTCTTCAAAGTATTTTTCTTACATTTTCTCTTCCAAAATTTCTATGTTTATAATAAAAACTGAAAGTTTTATGTTACTATCGTCCAAAATATTTATTTGTTAACTTTCTATATATATAATATATTCCTCTTAAAAAATCTCTGTTTCTCTTCCTCTTATCTTTCATTTTAGTTTTCTTAATTTCTCATTATTGTAAGTGGAGTTTCCACGTTTCTTCTATGTTTGGTTGTCCAAGATTGGACCCTGCACTCAATGTACTCATTTTATTTCATCAATAAAATGTGCTACAATTGTTTTTGAAAAAAAAAAAAGTATGTGCTTGTCATTATAAAATTTATCTATTTCTTGTCAAAAAATTCCTGTATTTGCTTTATGTTTTCTTTGAAAAAAAAATTGTGTGTTTAACTTAAAAAATTTATGTGTTTATTCACTTTATTGTCACAAAATTGATGCATTTTTCACAAAAATATTGTCTTTACCTAAACAATTTATGTTTTTCCTTAATGTATTTCTCGTAAACTTATATGTCTATAAAATGAAAAATTCTACTATGAAAACATTTAAGTGTTTTTAGGTGACCATCAACAAAATCGTTGTGTTTACTTCCTATATTTCTCTTAAAAAATATTGTGTTAATTTTGAAAAAAAAAATATGTGGTTACTGTCACAAAGTTCTATATCATATTGGTCTCTGAAAAATTTTAAACTAGACATATTAGTCTCAATTAAAATTAATTATTTTTTAATCTCCAACTTTTTTTTCAATAAGTCAAATTGATCCCCAAAAACGTAATCTAACTTATATGCTTTAGGGACTAATCTGGCTTATAAAAAAAATTATAAACTAATTAATTAATTTGACTTATACAATAAAGGTTGGGAACTAAAAAATAATTAATTTTAATTGAGGACTAATATGTCTAATTTGAAAATTTTTAGGGACCAAAAAGATATATACTATAATATTTATATTTTTTTTCTTTAGTAGTTTTTTTTTTCTTTTTGTTGTGTCTTGTCTCACTTTTTTTTGTTATTTTTCTTCTTTATTAAATTTTTAAAAACACAAAAAAAAGACAAAAAATAAAGTTACAAAAGAAGAAGAGTTATTCTAGATGAACACTAAAAATCAACCATCAAATTAGATACTAATATAAAATATATGTTGAAATATAGAATATATATTAAAATGGCTCAAAAATAATTTAAATAATGTGTATATTTATATATAAATATTTAATAATTAAATTTTAACGTGTAAATTGTATTTTTAAAAAAATAAAGAGGAGTTAGAGAATTTGGAAAAGAAGAAAAATCACGCATAAGCTATACATTTATAATGTTTGATATAATTATTTTTTTAAAGAAAATTATAATATTTTATCTTATAGCAAAGGAAAAATAAATGTTTTCATAAATGTTATTGACAAATCCGTAATTGATTGAAAGAACTAATCATCATTAGAAAACCAAGTCCAAAATGCACATAATTGTTTGTAGTTCCTCGTAATTAATAGTATGAAGCTTCCTACTAATAAGTAGTAGTGAATATTGACTATCCAAACATGCACTTAACTAGTCAACCGAAAAAAATATGCACTTAACTTTAATGCTTCATCATCAGTCTAAATAAAAGACTATTACAGACTAATTATTATTTTTAGTTTCAAAATAAAAATACACAAGTTAAAAATTAAAAAGAGTGATAGACATAATTAATATTTTAAAAATATAAGTAGATAAATTAACATATTTTAAAATAAAGATATTATATAAATTAGAAGTAATTAATATCATCTGTTCTATCCTAGGTCGTCAGGAAAGAGGGCCTCTTCACAAGCAAAAGCTCGGCTAAGTCTTTAAAAAGGGCAGACCTGCAGGGCCACTTCGACACTCAAGTTAATAAGGTGTGAGAGAAAGAGAGAGAAATAAGTATGAGAAGGAAAAGTGAGAGCCTACCTCTTACTTGAGTAATGATGGACTATTTATAGATGTAAATTTAGGTTAATAACTGCTGCTGGAAAGTAGGAAATGAATTCCTGATTTCTTGGGATCTGGTCATGCGGTTACAATTAGAAGTATGTAACGTTCATGAATTTAAATAGACCGTTATAGATATTTGTTGGTTGTTGTGGATTTAGTCATGTGTCAAATAGATTTGTTGTGTTGATTCTGTCTGGGCTTATTTTTTATTATTGGAGTGGATCATTATTTGATGGGCTATATCATAGCCCTCAAGCTTGACCTGCTTTTGATGTCAGGTTGAGCCTATTTATGTATTTTTGTTGGATCAAATATAATCAACCCCAAGCCCAAGCTAAGTATCAAAAAATTTAGGTTAAGCTTTATTTAAAAAGAGTTGGATTAGAGGCATGTATTTCGGAATGGGTCATGCGACTATGTGAGCCCAAGTGATAATTTTGAATTGTATAGGGAGAATGGGTTTATCTGTTCGTAATAGTGGGGTAGTGAATATTATGGCGCGGTAATCAATGGGATGTAAGAAACCATTAGATAGGTTCTTTTTGATATTCCTAGAGATGTGTCTAGTAATGTATTTGTCAAGATGTTATTTTCTAGCCAGACGCTCTAAGAGGTCACTTGTGATGACACAGTTGTCAGTGTTGTGACCATACTTATGGTGAAAAGTGCAATACTTCGTTCTGTCAGAATTCCTTTGGTCTTTGTAAGCGCCAACGTTTTTTGGTGGTTTGATGAGCTTTGAATTCAGGATTTCTTTGATGATGTCCTCTTTCTTGGTGTTGAACTGTGTGTATGCTTCATACCTTGGAGTCGGCTGAAAAGTCTTATTTGGTTCTCGGTTGCTGGTGTTTTGGTGTTGTCTGTTCGGCCTATACTCACTCTTTGGAGTGTTGGATTTGTCCAAGTTCCTGGCTTGGCGGAGTTCTTCTATCTCCATCTGTCTATGAGCTTTCTCTCTGAATTCTTTCAGATTCTTCGGCTTGTCCACTACTATGGTCTCTTGGAATTTCCCCGGCCTCATGGCATGAAGGTGTACTTCTGGGTTGAGGTTAGGGATCTCCATGGCTACTTTGATGAATCTGGTGATGTATCCTCAGAGACTTTCATGTTGTCCCTGTTTGATAGTGCTCAGTTAGTCGGAGTCATGGACATAAATGGCAGAGGCGGCAAAGTGGTTCTTGAATAAACCTGCAAGTTGAGAAAAAGAGGGCACGGATCTTGTAGGCAAAGAAGAAAACCAAAGTAAAGCAGCACCATCTAAAAAATTTGGAAAAACGCGTCAGAGAATAGGGTCAGAGGCATCGTTCAAGAGCATTGCGGTCTTAAATTTGGTGACATGAACTTTTGGATCTCCAATTCCATCATAGGATTTCAAAGTGGTCAGCAATGTGAGGTTTGAGGGCATTCTGTACATTTTGTACGACATTATTTCATCATAGAAAGGGTGGTCTTCTTCTTCGGATTTCGCTGTGTCATCAGCGAAGGAATCAGAGACATGAGTACGCGTCCTGGTAGTGAGCAGCGTATTGGTGTGGTTGTTGTTGTCACCGATGTGACTGCCGGTGTCGTCGTCAAAATGAGGGTCAGAACCATCGCCTCCTCTGCCGCCACCTTCTCCCTGGCCGTTTCCATGTAGTCATTCGTTGTCATTCTGGCTGTTACGGAGTTCCTGGATTTCAGCTCGGAGGATGGTGACTAAAGCAAAAAGTTCTCCAGCGGAAGGGGGTTATGGCCTGTCAGCTATTCTTGCAAAAGAGAGCAGAACAAAAAGAAAGGGTGGGATAAATCGTTAAGACTCGCCCCACGGTGGGCGCCAAATGTTCTGCCCTAGGTCGTTGGGAAAGAGGGCCTATTCGCAAGCAAGAGCTCGCTAAGGCTTCAAAGAGAGTGGACTCCAGCGATGAGATCTTGGAACGGCGTGGGGGGACCTGCAAAGCCACTCCGACGCTCAAGTCAATAAGGTTTAAGAGAAAGAGAGAGAAATAAGTATGAGAAGGAAAAGTGAGAGCCTACCTCTTACTTGAGTAATGATGAGACTATTTATAGATGTAAATTTAGGTTAGTAATTGCTGCTAGAAAATAGAAAATGAATTCATGATTTCTTCGGATCTGGTCATGCGGTTACAATTAGAACTTTGTAACGTTCATGAATTTAAATAGACTGTTATGGATATTTGTTTGTTGTTGTGAATTTAGTCATGTGTCAAATAATTTTATTGGGTTGATTTTATTTGGGTCTATTTTATTATTAGACTGGATCATTATTTGATGGATCATATCATCACATTTTTCCAAGCTTTCTAATTGTATCCTATCTTTATATTAAAAGGAAAAAACAGACTAAATATCTTTTACAATGCAAGTATAATTAGACCTTTTCTCTCAACTAATATTACAACGATTTAGGCATTTAGATATGATAAAACTTTAGTTTGTATAAACAATAGACAATTAAACTAGAATGGAGAAAGTAAAATAAAGAATTTTCTTAATGAGTGCTCTAAATTATTAGATAGAAAAATAAGAATTGTAACTTTATACTTTGTAATATAATAATATCAACATATTGAATACATAAAAAATTAAGAAATTTAGGTTTTTATTTATAAAATTTCGACAAGCATTATTAATAAGACATTAAAAAAATAATTTTTACATTTCACACACATATATATATATATATATATGCAGTAAAAACTATAAAAAAAAATTACGTTTCATATATATATAATATGCAGTAAAAAACTAAATTTTTTTTAGTTTATACTGCATTAGATTAGTTTATGGGTATATTTAGAAATTAAAAGACTCAAATTTATTTATAATTTTGTTGTTTAAGATTCTTTAGAACGAATATTTATACTTACTTCTAAATTTATGGTTCAAAATAAATAAAATCAATTTTAAAAAATCTAAATCTTGATTTTAATACATTTCTGCTATTTAGATGTGTGATTTGACAAATTTTATTAATGAATTATTGATTCCAGAAAAAAAAAAGTACTGTTGACTGTTGAGTCTTGAGTGTTATTATTGCGCAACTTCATCATTTTCATTCCAACTAAGGAGGAAAGCGAGGGGCAAAAAAGAGAGAGTAGTGGATATAATTAATGAATTATTTAATAAGCAAAGGTGAGAGTATCAAAGACTCTGAGCAAGTAGTGGAAGCTGAGGTGTATGTGGGGTCCATGAAACAGAATGGGGAAGGTTCCGTGGGGTCCACGACAAATGCGGCGAGACGCAGCATCGCAGAAACAAAAGAAAGAAAGAAATAAAGAAAGAAAGAAAGAGAATGCCATCATCTCATCTCATCTCATCTTCTTCTTCTCTCCTTCGCACTTGCGTTTGCGTTTCTCCAATCTCATTCAACTCAAACTCAATTGCCTTTTCTATTTCTTTCTCCCACCCGCTTCTTTTCTCCGCATTTTTATTTGGATTATTCATAATTATTAATTATTAATTTATTATCACCCGAGATTCCCCAAAATATTGCTCTGCCTTTGGCTTTTTGGTGATGACGTGGATTCCACTTGTGGGATTTGCAGGAGAAACCAAAGAAACTGCATCCAGGACATATCCATGAGAGAAAAACATGTACGTATACATATTTCTATACATTATTTTGGAGCTCGATGTCATGGGTGGAATACCTGGGATTTTTTATTTCGTTAAACAAAAGAAATTTGAAAATTACGAATATATACGCCCTTCAAAAAAATTACAAAAATGTGCTTTTACTAGTTATCTCGTCCTCAGAAATGACGAAATAATATTACATATATCTCGGTAATATGTGTAAAAAAATAAACGAGATATGTATAAAAAAGTTTTAATTTGTTTTTAAATTAAAATTTTATTTCTTTAATCCAATTTTATCAAATTTTTGAACTACTTTCATTTTTATTTTTTAGTATATTTAATTCAATTTTATTCAACTCTTACATCACTTTTTAATAATTCTTTATTTTCTGTCATAAGTTCTTCGAGAATTACTTAGGTCAAATATATTAGTCCTTTTATTGTGTTGAAGGAGATTAATTTGCCTAATAATGACATTTTTCTAAGATTTAATTATTTTATAATAAAACTTCCAATATGCATATAAAACAATTTTGATATGCAAATCTTTTGAAGAGAAACGTACAAAGCAAGCATACAAATTTAAATTTTGGGATGATAAACATAAAAAATGTTCAAGGTGAGCCCACAGTTTTAAAGAAAAACATAGGAACTATAAATAGAAAATTTTGACAATAAAATAAACACAGACATTTTATGATATAAATAATTTAAGGTCTTATTCAAGTTATATTTCTGTTATTTAGCTAAAATTATGTGCTTTTTAACTAAATTTCTATGTTACTCTTTTGTATGGTTCAACTTAAAAATTTGTACAGCTCAAAATAATTTCTTCTATGTTAAAAATCTGCAAAGTTCAAAATAGTTTCTTCTATGCTAAAATTTTGTCATTGGCAAAGTTTATTATGTATTAAAAAAATATCATTCTACCTAGGCATTTGGTAAAACACAGAAAACAACAATTATTTGGTATTCATGCATTGGCACGAGGCTTTGTTTGTTTGAGGTGAAGTGAAGAGAAAATTAGTGAAAGAAAAAGAAATAGAAGAGAAGTGAATTAATTTCTCTTGTTTGGTTGAAAAGGAAATAAAAAGAAGTGTAAGAAAAAATAAAAAAAAATGATAGGACCTATATAAAAAGATTTCTCTTCCATTGTGATGAGAAATAAAAGAGAATTTTTTTTCAACCAAACAACTAGAAAAAAATTAATTTTTTACTTTTTTTCTCTTCTCTTCCTCATTTTCTTTAAACTTACTTTTTTTTTATTTATTTTTTTCTTACCACATATAGCATCAATGTATAAAAAATGTAGCTGAAGAATTTACCAGAAAACTTTATTATTATTGTTATTTTTTGTGACCAGAAGAATTTATAAATGTAGCCGGATCGTAATTAAAAAATGTAAAAAACTGCAAGATTTCTCCCTTAAAAAAAATAGAGTAAGATTTGGACAGCACAAGAAAAGAGAACCCAAACTCGAAGCTGGCGCTATCCGTACACTTTGGTTTAGCCATGGTTAATAATTGATGTACAGTTGACAAAATATTTAATCCTATCCTTTCATGATTCCTTCTCCATAGTTGTAGTTAACGTGCCTCTTTGCATCTTCCAAAAGACGCTTGCGTTATTAGCTTCAATTCTTTTCTTTTCTCTCAATTTTCTGTCACTATCTTCCTACTACTACTTACTGCAACTATTGCCAATGCTCATTAACTTGGACAAAACTATCCAACAAAATCTCTGTGCTGTTTCCACAAAGATCCTCGCTCCATTTCCGACATCAATATTAACGCCCAGCACACATTGCTGTGATTTCACACTCTCTCAGATAAATTGCTGGTATTGTGGGATCGGAACTCGACAACTTAACCCACAAAGGTTGTTATCCAAGTTCCAACCAACTCCTTCTCTCTTCTCTGGTGTCAAAATTCAAACATCACTAATGGTATTTATTTTTTGGGTGTCCCACTAATAGTATTTTTAATAAAAACAAAATCTCCAAGACTCCAACTAACCTTATTAATTTTGTATCTATTAATTATTAATGAAATAAATAAGTAATTTTAAATAAAATAAATATATAATTATAAATACTTTATATGTAAAAATTATAAATATTAATTTAAATAAGATAGATTTATTTTATTATTTTCTGCCTTAATTTTATTGACTGTCTTAAATTAATGAGACATCAAAATTATCAAAATACCCGGAAGTGCTACTCTTCATATTTTAGTCATGGTAAAAAATGGTTTGCAATAGTTCAATCTTCCTAACTGCTTCAAATGCAAGATCTACGTCACCAAAAATAAAAAAAATGCAAGATCTACGATGAATAACCCACCGAACCACCATGTATATTGTAATAAATTCTCAATTCCATTGAGAGTTTTAGTGTTGGTTCATTTTCCATTTCCATTAATTCAGTCAAATATGGAGTTGAAATTGGACCACGGCCAAAAACAACATGAGGGAAACCTAACTACCAGTCTACCACCGAATCATTTTTCTTGTTTCTATTTTTAAAGCAGAAATTCCGTCACACACAAAGTGAATGGACCGCCAAATTATTTTATTTTATAGTAATTCTTTTTACAAATAATTAAATTTTTATAATTACACATTGGAATTCCCTCACATGCTACCCTTGTAAAACTTGAATAATGTTAAAATCCATATCAACTTCTAAGCTACGAAATGTAAAGTTTTTTAAAAAAAAAGCTAAAAATTCTTCCATGAACTCCGTTCGGTATGTTCATCCGATCCAACAAGTGAATCGTAACACAGGTACACAACAATTAAAAGAACAAAATATTATTATATTTATTAAATATTCATGTTCCACGGTCATCATAAAAGACTGATTACATGTTTCATTTTTGAAAAAAAAAAAAAAACAAACGGAGAAAGGATCACCGACGAACCATCATCTTTCTCTTTTCCGTAGAGAGAGAAATCCTGTGCCGGTATCTCGCAAAATCTCGCCGAGTTTTCAAACCCAGCAAAAACCCTCTTCCCAAAAACAAAACACTAAAAAAAGACTCCTTTAATTTGATTCACAAAAACATGAATCATTTATAAGAGAGACTCAGAGAGAGTTCTCAAATGAAAAGGTTGAGAACTTTCCGGTCACCGCCGTAACCCCACTGATCACCTCCGATCTCCGCAGTCGTTGTCACGGACTCCTCCGACGTCATCGACGGCGATCCAGGCCGGCGCCGGTAATCGGCGATCTTCTGAAGGAAGATCGGCGTCAGACGGAGATCAAGATCAGCCGCCGTCTGGACCGTCGCCACCTCCTCCTGCCGCTTCCGCTTTCCTCCGCCGGCAGCAACACGTGTAGACCGTGAGCTTGTGAACCGGCAACTCGGGTTCGGATCTCGAACCTTCTTCCATATGTCACCGCACGTGACCTCAACCTCCGATGCCTCGTCGGTGGCTATCATCGGACCGGCCGATTCCAGTCCCATAAGCTCCGGCACGGGCCTCAAGGTGCCGCCGCGGAGCACCGTCTCCACTGCCGCCTGGCACACGTGCCAGTTCCCCGTCCACAAAAGCCCCACGGCACCATTAACCGGATTCACGGTTCTTCCACACGCTTCAAACAGCAGTGACTGAAACAGAGCTGAATAGAGAAAGAAATTAAAAAAAAAAAAACACAAGCGTTAGTTTCTTTTTTTAAATAAGTAACAGAAGTTTCAATGGAGCTGACTAGCGAAAAGAAAGATGGTGTGTTTGGAAAGGTAGTAAGATTACCGGGTCTCTGGGTCTCCGGTACATTGGAAATGAAAGACATGAGGCCGGCGCGGCCGAAGAACTTGGCGACGAAGACGGTGGCGTGGCCTTGGGCCTCGGGTGTCTCGATCCACTGCAAGCAAGGGCGCAACATGCATGTCTCACTGCAACCCTTTCGAAGAACACGGCAACCGTTGCAACTCATGCCTCTCTTCTCTTCTACCGTTTTTTTTTTTATGTTCTTGTTCTTGTTTTTGTTTATTTTTTAATTTTAATTTTGTGGTTCTGTGTTGACAGGTAAGTTACTGAATTGCCCTTACATGAACACGAATTAGGAAACGAGGGTTAGGGTAGAAGAGAAAACAGGATGGGTTTCTTTCTTTCTTTGGCTACAAGGAACGGTGGTTGAGGTTTGGGAAACAGAGGGAGGAGACTGGAGAGGGGTAAAATAGAGAGAAAGAAGGAATGAGAGAATGCGAAATGAGGTGCAGCTGGGATATAAATAAAGGGAAGAGGAGTGAGGTTTGTGGTGGTGGTGGTGGTTGAGTTAGATTTAACTGTGGTTGGGTTAATGGGTAGTGAGAGAGGAGAGGCCGAGAGGTAGTGCCTAGTGCGCGTGTGTGTAGCTGTGTATGTGTAGTGTGTGTCTGAGAGCACTGATGTTCTGCATTTTTTTTTTCATCCTCCTTTTTGGGGGAGTGTTGTAACTTGTATGTGTGGGAAGGTGAGATTCCAAGGTCTTGGGCGTGAGCGGCTCCGTGTTTCCGCGCATCGCTGTTCCTCCACCGTTGGATCTATATTTTTCATCATCTCTTTTTAAATTATTAAATAATATCTCAAGGGGTAAAATGGTAAACTACTAAAATTGGACTTATATTTACAAATGTACATTTTTTTTAAAAAAATATTGTTATTATGCTAATTGCTATTATTTTGCAGCCACCATAATTTGCCAAGCTTAAATTGCAAAATCAACTAAAATTCTAACATCTCTATAACTGTTGTTTCATATGCAAAATAGAGAAACAAAAATAATCAAGTCATACTTTATCTATCTAATTATTCTTTTGACTTTTAAATAAGGAATAATATTTTCAATTTTTTATATTTTTTAATTTTTAAAAATTAATATTTATTTTTAAATTTTTTTACTCTTTTAAGTTTTAAAAGACAGTCATTTCGCTGCGAAATAAAGAAAGAAAAATAATTTAGTCACAATTTATCTATCAAATTATTTGCTTAACTTCTAAACAGAGAATATTTTGAATTTTTTATTCTATTAAATATTAAAAGAATAATTAGGGTGATAAATTAAGATTTTATTTGTTTGAGGTGAAATTGAGAGAAAATTAGTGGGTGGAATGAAAAAAGAAAAACACTAGATTAGTTTTCTTTGTTTGGTTGAAAAAAATATAAAAGAGAAGTATGGAGGGGAAATGAAAAAAGTGGCAGTACCCACTTAAAAAAATTTATCCCTATTGTGAAGAGAAATTGATTTCTTTTAATTTGAAAACAACTATTTAAAAAAAAAAATAATTTAAAATTAAACTTTCACTCAACTTATGTTCTTTTTCTTACTTTTCTCCATTTACTTCATCTTTATTTACTTCCGTCCAACCATATATTGTCATGTTACTACTATAAAAAAAAAAACTTTTCTTTGGCTATTTCGCACTTGTTACTTATGAAATGAAAGAGAATTATTCTTTAAATAATGTAGGTAGGAGATACACCATCAAAGTAACCATTTTACTTACTTTAAAAGTGAAAGTGATGAGAGAAAAATGAGATAGTTGGGAAAAAAGAAAAACATGAGAAATGACTCGAATAATGGGCTTTTTTACTTGAATACGCAGAAGAAATTCTTTAATTCCCAAAATGTGCATGGCTTATTTTTATTCTCAATATACGCATGTTTCATTTCGCCGTCCCCACCAGAGATATGAATTTCCTCTCCATGTTGCCGCCGCCTAAGGCGATATGCTCATCTGCTACACCTGCCACCATCTCGCCATTGCCAGGAGAGAAATGTAAGCAACTGTCCTCCATTTCGTTGGTAGCTTAGGCGACATGAATTCCAAGCAAAATGAAAGAAACTAATTAATTTTACTCTCTATTACAAACCGAAAAGAAAATTGAATTGTATTGTATGGTGTGGGGGTGGGGTGCATGTGTCATATGTTCACGTGACATATCAATGTGTCTCTAAATTTTGATTTCTAAGTAATCCTTTAAAAAGAAATAATATTTTGATTTCTAAGTATTGTAAATTTTCTTTTTAAATAGTTTTATTTCTTTTTAAAATAATTTTTATTATGGTTATGTTATGATTATCACTGTTCATTTATTAATAATAATAATACAATAATTTTAAATGTACATTTATTTTATCCAATCAAATTTAATCAAGTTATTTATTTTTATACAAAAATAGAGGATTATAAAAAATGAGCTTCTATTTAATATCAAAATGATCCTCTATTTTGTATAAAAATAAATAACTTGACTAAATTTAATTGGATAAAATAAATGTACATATAAAATTATTGTATTATTATTATTAATAAATGAATAGTGATAATCATAACATAAACCATAATAAAAAATATTTTAAAAAGAAATAAAACTATTTAAAAAGAAAATTTACAATACTTACAAATCAAAATATTATTTCTTTTTAAAGTATTACTTAAAAATCAAAATTTAGAGAGACATTGATATGTCACGTGAATATATGACACATGCACCCCACACGATACAATACAATTCAATTTTCTTTTTGATTTGTAATAGAGAGTAAAATTAATTAGTTTATTTCATTTTGCTTGGAATTCATGCCGCCTAAGCTACCAATGGAGTGGAGGACAGTTGCTTACATTTCTGTCCTGACAATGGCAAGATGGTGGCAGGTGTAGCAGATGGGCATATCGCCTTAGGCGGCGGCGACACAGAGAGGAAATTCATCTCTCTGGTGGGGACGGCGAAATGGAACATGCGTATATTGAGAATAAAAACAAGTCATGCGCAATTTGGGAATTAAAAAATTTCCTCTGCGCATTCAAGTAAAAAAGCCTGAATAACGACATTAACATATTGAATGAAGGTGAATACATTGTCGGACATATCAATAATTTGGTTAGGGACAAAATTGAAACAAATTATACCATAAAGATATTTTAAAGCATTTGATAAACATTAGGGACAAAAATGCATATTTTATTTTTTGGGTAAAGTATATTTTATGTCCCTGAAGTTTGCGAAAACTTTCAAAAATACTCCTGAAGTTTGATTTGTTGCAATTTTGTCCCAAAAGTTTTTAAAATGCATCAATTTTGTCCCTACCGTCAATTAGTGTTAAAATCGTTAACGAACGTCGATGATGTGGCAAGCTCTAGGGCGTTGATGTGGCAAGTAAGCATCCCACTCATCCTCAAACATCCGTTTGATTCTATTTTGTTTTTTTTCTTCTTAAAAAAATAAGAAATTAATATTATTAGCGGGTACTTGAATAATGGAGAAACCCTAAAATTCAATTAGGTATGTTATTGTTATGTTCATTATTCATTGTCTTTGAAAATTCAGTAGCTGAGAATCCAATGCGGCAAAGAAACCATAAGACCCTAATGTATGGCTTCCCAAAGTTCAACCGCATCTGAAAGAAGCAAGAGGCGGTAATGATCAATAATTACTTGCCACTATGGTGAATCCCCTGTGTTGAGGTGGTCGAAGAGACGAGATAATAATTCAAGGCACATATTTTGGGGTTGTGTATACTTTGACATAAGTTTAAGTTTTCCTTGGATTTTCATACTTCTTTATTGGCTCTTCAAGTTCTTTGTGTTTGTGATGTAGATTGGGAAGGAATGCTCTTTCTTTACTTGGGCTGATGAAGAGGCAACAACATAGGATACTGATATAGCTAGATTAAAGATGAAAATTTCCTCTTTAAAGGCAAAAATAACTTATGTAAAAAATAAACTGTTGGTTGTTGTTGCCTTTGGTGTTTTGGGATGGGTTATAGTGTTTTTCTTGGTTTATTTGTGGGTGAAGGATGGAACAAAGATGGGGCTAGGTTTCTAAGGTAGCAGGTGATGTGGGTAGGCGAGTTGTTGAGGATGTAATAATATTCGTTGTAAGCAGGTGTAGCAAGTTTGAAAAATGTACTAACTTGAGAACTTATTAAGATGACTTCCCTGAAGTTCTGAATATGTTTAAAAAATACCCATGTGGCAACAAAAAGGGTTTCTCCTAAAAAATGTCATGATTCCCCTGTTATAATTTCTAATCTCTATTCAAATAATGAACGATGACCAATTCACAAATTAATAAGCAGATGTTGTCATCTGTTATACGAACATATTGCGGTATATAAGAGTTGGCATAAATATGTAAAGCTGGTCTATTACAAGCCATAATATAAAAACTCCAACAGTAACAAAACATGGGTTGGTCCAAATAGTTTAGTACAAAAGTGCCAACATTCCCAAAGCAAAAAAGCAATAACAGATGATGTAATGAAAACTATGAGCCAGTTACACCACTTTGATTCAGGCTAGCTTGAGTAAATAGTTGCTCTTCTGAAGCTGTGGAGTTCATAGTTTGTTTTTTCTTAGCTGGTCTTCTTGCTTCAGATCTCGGTGGCTTAGGCTTGCTTGGTGGCCTTTGTTGGGTCCTGGATACTGTGTTTTAGGCCCTGGAGCAGCAACACCCGAACTCGTAGCATCACCAGCATTGCTTTGATTTCCAACAATCCCAATATTGCTAGCACTTCCACCAACATTTCCAGCATTCTCAGTAGCCAAATGGTCAACATTCCCAGTAGAGCTAGCAGTCTCCTATCATGAGGCATTATCACATAACATGAGAGGACATTAACTTGACAAAGAAGACCACATTTGAAAGAAAAAAGAAAGAAAGAAAAATTCACAATTCATTTACACATGGCTTTCCAAGGGAGTATTTTGTCTTGTCGTGTCCCAACTTTAGGCAGTGACCACATTTTTGTTGTTTAACAACTAGGAATTTAATGTTTCTGCCATTATGAACAACATATGTATTGACAACATCCTTGAATTCATCCCTTGTTGTATATAAAGTCCCAACCTCCCATTTGTTATTGCTCATGTCCTTTAACTCCTTGTGCACTGGGAACTTCTTGAGGCAGCCTCCTTCATCATCTTCACTGTATATCTCATCCATTTCATCACTATCCAGCCCTTCATTATCACTTAAACCATGTCCTTTTGTCTCTCTAGCAGCTTCCTTCTTTTTTTTTCTTCTTCAATTTATCTACTTCAGCCTTGGTTTTCATGGTTTGCAATATTTCTTCTTGCATTTCCCTAAGATTGACATTAACATCAAACAATGAATTATCCCGATAAAAGTCATCTTCACTATCACTAAAGTGTAAATCAGAATCCATCTCATAATCTGGATCGTCATCCTCATCACCACCATTCTGGACCCCTCCCTCAGCATTTACTTGAACATCCACCAAACCATCAAGTTGGGTCTCAACAATTTGGACCCTTTGGACATTACTTGCCCCAATATCAGCTTCTACATCCTTGTTCCCACTGCCAACATCTAAGTAACCAATAGCATAGCAGAAATCATTTGGCACTAAAGCATTGTGAACTACATATAAATCAACCATATTCTTTTCAACTCCCAGCATGGCCATATCCATTGTATCAATATCCGCCTTCAATTCTTTCTTTCTTTCATCTAACCCTAAATCAACATCCTTATATCACAACACAAATGTCCTCCCTCAAGTACCCAATATCTTCCAAGATACCATAAACCTTAATTAAACTCCATTTATCAGGATCAACTAATCGGCAATGTTGAGAATGTGGGTAAAACAAGTGGATGAAAGTGCAATGTCAAATGCAAGACATATGCAAACACAATGAGGATGGGGAGGTGATGGTGGTTGTGGAAGATGGGTGCGTGCAAAAAGGATTGGAGGAGTGGTGATGAGAATGGAAGTGATAGTGGTTGTGGGAAGGAAATATAGGATATAGAGAGGGGTGTGGGGTGCAATGTGAGGCTACTAGAGGTGAATGGAGGTAAGGGAAATGAAGGAAAGGCTATGTGATGTTGTTATGTTGAATGATGAGGAGAAGGGGGGTATATATAGATGGGTGGGAGGGGTCTTCGAAATGCAAGGGGTTTGTCACGGGAAAGGGTTAGAGATATGATAATTAGTGACATGCATGACATGAAACTGACATATGAAGTGATAAATGCATGAAGGGGAATCAGAATATATGCATGCAAACAAAAAAATGAAAGATGGATGAATGCAGATGTCTTGGAATGGGGGACAAAGGGGCAGGGGGTGCATGCATGAGAGATGTGCCCATGTGTGCATGTGAGTGCATAGGAAGTGCTCGTGAGTGTGTGCAGAGAGTGTGTGGTGAGGTTGGCGTGCACGAGGAGCACGAGGTGGGGGAGGGTTCCACACCCTTGCGTGATTGGGGCGGGGTTGGATGATGGTGAGGAGGGTTTGGGGATGGGTATGGGTGGATGATCCGCTCGCTTGGGGTGGGGACTTTCGTTTGTTGTAGTTCTGAAAGTCCCTTATCCCTTGCGGACGGCGTCTGGAACGTTTTAAAAAGGTGTCACAGGGTGCAACCAAAATACCGAGTAGGACTCGGGTCGTTCTGCTCAGGAAGCGAAAGGGAAAGTCAGTTTTTGATTGGGGTTGGTTGCAGTTGAGAATGGTTGAAAGTAGTTCGTAGGTTGAAAGCAGTTGAAAGCAGTAAGTAAGCAGTAAAAGGCAGTAAATAAGCTGATAATAAAAGGAGTGTCCCGGCTATGAGTTGAAATACGGTGCATCACTGTCATTGCTGTTGTGTCCCATATCGATTAGGCACCCCGTAAGAGGAACCTCCGCTATATCCGATACCAACTAGCTGTGCGGTAAACGAACCCACCATTCCGGGTTCAACTCACATATGGAGCAGGTGTTGCTTGGAGTTCGTGTCTCAGCTCCCGGCTCCCAAGAGTAACCCGTTGTCACTGGTACAATCCTGCTGTCACTAGGACCTCTTGCGCGTTAGCGAAATATGGAGCCTCTGATCTATGCCCAGAGCTGACAAACTCTATAGGATCCCCGCTGTCACCGGGTCAGACCTGCTGTCACCAGGTTCCCAAGCACTTGTGCCATGCTGCCGTGGCGAACCTCGTACGGTCTTGGAACTGCCACTATGCTAGCAGGGGTGTAGGGCGTATAGCTTTATGGGTTTGATCCGTTCCTCTAACATGATCTTTATGGGGACTTGCAGCTCCGGTCATTTGCACATTTCACCTCACAGCCAAGACACTATAGGACTCTACTCACTGATTGCGAAAATCATAAAAGTGGGAAAATAAATTGGCAGCATAACAGTATGTAAAATAGCGGTTTGCAAGAAATAAAACGGACATAATAACGGTAAAGTAATTTGATTAAAACTGAAGTTTGACAGAGTA
>JASCZI010061067.1:0-17746 GCA_036250425.1 Stylosanthes scabra
GTTGTTCATTATTCTTAGATATTTACGTTTCCGCAAAAATTATTCATTGTTGTTGAGATACTCAATTCACCCCCTCTTGAGTATCCGTGCTACGTGACTAACAAGGACTCTACGGCTTATAACGTTATTTTGGGTCGTAAAACCGTCAACGACCTTGGCGGTGCTGTTTTAACCAAGTTCCTGGTAATGAAGTATGAAGCTGAATTAGGCGAGGTTGGAACAATCTTTGGTGATCGAGAGGCAGCCAAGAAATGCTGCAATGGAAACCTAGCTTTACGGAAGCAATCCCGAGAAGCCACCGGGATCTTCCTAGCCGACTTAGATGCCCGAGTCGAAGAACAACCCCGACCTAAATCTGACGGTGATCTGGAAAAAGTTCAAATCGGAGATTCCTTGGAACGCCATACGTTCTTAAATCGGAACCTACCATACGAACTCAAACAACAACTCTCCCAATTCCTAAAAGAAAACGGCGACCTATTCGCCTTCACCCCGGCAGATATGCCAGGAATTGACCCATCGGTCATGTCGCATTCCCTCGCCGTTAACCCGGATCACCGACCCGTGGCTCAAAGAAAAAGGCGCATGTCCGACGAAAGGGCTCTAGAGGTCAAAAAGAAACCAAAGCTCTTCTCGAAGCAGGATTTATTAGGGAACTGCCCTATTCCACTTGGCTTGCCAACGTCGTCCTTGTGAAGAAGGCCAACGGGAAGTGGAGGATGTGCGTCGATTACTCCGACCTGAACAAGGCATGCCCAAAAGACGCATTTCCACTACCCAACATTGACGGGTTGGTAGATGCCTCATCCGGCTACCAATACCTCTCCTTCATGGATGCATATTCCAGATATAACCAAATCCCAATGCACAAACCCGATGAAGAAAAAACCGCTTTCATAACTCCAGACGGGACCTACTGCTATACGGCCATGCCCTTTGGCCTCAAGAATGCCGGAGCAACCTACCAACGCTTGGTAACAAAGATCTTTAAAGATCTGATCGGCCGCAAGATTGAAGTTTATATCGACGATATGTTAGTAAAAACGGAAGATCCTGTAGACTTGTTGTCCGACCTTAAAGAAGTTTTCGATTCCTTGCGCAAGTACAAGATGCGTCTTAATCCGTTGGAATGTGCCTTCGGAATGGAAGCTGAAAAGTTCTTGGGATTCATGATCACCCAAAGAGGAGTTGAGGCAAACCCAGAGAAGTGTAATGCTATCCTGCAACTACCAAGCCCTTCCAATCTGAAAGAAGTCCAACGGCTAAACGGTAAGTTGACCGCACTATCCCGTTTCCTCGGAGCCTCGGCCAAGAACGCACTTCCCTTCTTCAAATTGATGAAAAAGGGAATTGACTTTGAGTGGACCCCGGAATGTGAAGAGACGTTCAACAAATTCAAGTCCCTCCTCGCAGAACCTTCAATCATCTCAAAACCCATAGAAGGGGAACCCCTATACCTCTACCTCTCTATCACCGACAAATCCATCGCCGCAACATTAGTGTGAGAAGACGAGTCGGGAGGACAATTGCCGGTGTATTTCATCAGCCGAGTCTTACATGAAGCCGAGTTGAGATACACCAAGATAGAAAAGTTGGCCTTCGCTCTCCTCCTTATGGCCAGACGCCTACGACAATACATCCAGAGCCATATTATAGTCGTACGGACAGACCAAGCCATTCGGAGTATGCTTCAGAAACCAGACCTTGCAGGTCGGATGCTTAATTGGGCAGTCGAGTTATCCCAATTCGATATCCAATTCCGACCTAGAACGGCAATCAAAGCACAAGCAATGTTCGACTTCCTAGCAGAGATGGACTCAGTGGAAATCCCAAAAGACGAATGTCAAAACTGGAAACTCCATGTTGACGGATCATCCACCCAAAAGTCAAGAGGAGCCAGAATCATCCTTGAGAGCCCAGAAGGAGTCATGATCGAACAATCCATCCGATATGAATTCTCAATCTCCAATAACCAAGCTGAATACGAGGCCTTGCTAGCCGGGCTAGCCCTAGCCCAAGAGATCGGAGCAAAGGCCTTTGAGATCTGCACCGACTCACAGGTGGTAAGTTCCCAGATCAACAGAACCTACCAAGCCAAAGATCCCTTCCTGCAGAAGTATTTGAGCAAAGTGAAGAGAATGACGGAGACCTTCGATAAGGTGGTAGTATCCCACGTTCCGAGGGAACAGAATGCAAGAGCCGACCTTCTATCAAAGCTCGCCAGCACCAAGCCAGGAACAGGAAACCGATCCTTACTCCAAGGAACTGTAAGGGAACCCTCGATATCCACATCGGAAGTAGACTGCTTCCCGATATCCGAGCTCATGACCTGGATGACCCCAATCTAGAGTTACCTCGAGAAAGGAGATTTGCCGGCAGACCCCAAACAAGCTAAGAGCATAAGAAGAGAAGCTGTCAAATTTGTCATCATCTCGGGGCAATTACAAAAGAGGCATAGATATGCCATTGCTGAAATGCTTGAATCCAACCCAAGCAGAATATACCTTGAAAGAGGTCCATGAAGGTTGTTGTGGCCACCACATTGGAGAAAAGTCCTTGGCTCGGAAACTCATTCGAGCCGGATACTACTGGCCGAATATGTTGAAGGACGCCATGGACTTTGTGCAAACATGCGAAAAGTGCCAAATCCATGCTGACTTCCACCAAGCACCCCCCGAAAAAATGACTCCCATCTCGGGAGATCGGCCTTTCGGCACCTAGGGGGTCGACCTAGTTAGACCTTTCCCACTGGCACCCGGCCAACTAAAATACCTCATCGTTGCCATCGACTACTACACCAAGTGGATCGCAGTCGAACCCTTGGCCACCATAACGGCAGTGAGGTGTTGGAAATTCATATGGAAGCAAATCATCACCAGATTCGGGATACCATCAATCCTCATTACGGATAATGGAACCCAATTCACAGACCACAAATTCAAGGAATCGGCCGCGGGATTCGGTATCAACCAACGCTTCTGCTCGGTTGAACACCCTCAAGCAAACGGCCAAGTGGAAGCTGCAAACAAAATCTTAGTGAAGGGACTAAAGAAACGGCTTGACGACGCCAAGGTTCGTTGGGCGGAGGAACTAGCCTCCGTCTTATGGTCTTATCGGACAACTCCTCAATCCTCCACGGGTGAAACGCAGTTCCGACTCACGTATGGAATAGAGGCCATCATTCCCGTAGAGATCGGCGAGCCTAGTCCTCGACTACTCCTCGGCTCGGAAGATAATACAGTAGAAAGAAATCTGATAGATGAAGTCCGGACCGAAGCTCACTTGGCTGAACTAACCCTAAAACAGAGGATGAGCGTCAGGTATAACAAAGGGACAATCAAAAGGCACTTTGAGGTCGGCGACCTAGTGCTACGTCGGAATAACATCGGACCCCCAACCTCGGGAGAAGGAAAGCTAAGCCACAATTGGGAAGGACCATACCGCGTAACAACGGACTTAGGGAAAGGAGCCTACAAGCTGGAACGGCTCAACGGATGCGAAATCCCAAGAAGCTAGAATGCTGCCAACCTTCGACGGTTCTACCCCTAGACCCCCTCTTTCTATTTTTCACTTAAGTATAATTACACTCTTAATCTTAGGATAGTTTCAATACTTGTATTTCCATCTTTTTCAAATTCAATGAAGTCGGGTACTCTTTTTCCTATCCGAGGTATCGTACACCGGGAGGTCGGAAGGTTTTAATGAGGCCCTTAGTATCGAAACTCTTTTCTCTTCCATATTTACGGCATTCCGATTTTATCCGCCATACACGGTTCCATGAAACCAACTCAAAACCACACTCTACGGTTTAAAGTTATTCTCTAATCTTACCAAACCGACTTTACGATTCCAATTCCGAGTCGAAAGTAACGATGGTAAATCCACAAGGCCGGGAACTGATCACTCCCCTCTCCAACTAAGTAAAAACGGCTATGGTATATAACTTAGACAATTTTTCAAAACAATTCGGTTTCCAAGTGTACGGCTAAAACCACAATGGAAAAATATTTCTAAGTCACAAAAAAGATAGAAAGCTACGAAATACGATTCTCCAACGAATCGAAAATCAAAGCTTGAATCGATTAAGTCGTGACAAAGAACAAAAACGTATGCAATTCTAGAAACGACCATGAGTATTAACAAATAAACTTAGTTTTTATAAAGTTAAACTCAGACCCAAAAAGGAGTTGATTCCGACCCGGAAAAAGCACGGCACGACGAAATCAACTCAATATAGTCAAACAGAGTTAAAGAAGGATCCGACCCAGTCAAAGGCACGATGGATCCCCCAAAAGTAATTACAAATGTTCAAAAAAAGAAAAAGGAAAACAAAAATACAAAAATATCTTTCGGTCGGGTCCACCACCTTACCATCCACGATGTCTTTGAAGAAGCCGATCTGGTCGGTATTGAAATCGGGAACAAGAATGGCCAGCTGCGCCTTGAGGGCACCCTCGGTAGCAGCAACAGCACTCTTAGCATCCTCGGCTAGATCCTCGCATTGCTTCTAAAGATCCAGCACGGATACTTCAACAAGATCGGCTCGGACCTTCTCCTCGGCTGCCAAACCCCGAAACTTCTCTACCTTGGCCAAAAACTCCTCCTCCCGACGTTGGAGGCGGACAATCTCGGCACCTTTCTCCCTTTCCAAGGTCTCCAATTTGGCCTCCAGGGCCTTCAGATCTTCTTCCGCCTTTTGCTTCGCCCGAATAGCATCCGCCTTCTCATCCTCCAAGACCATCTTCTGCAAATTGAGCATCTTAGCATCGCCAAGAAGCTTGGCATTCCGACGCTCGGCCTCCTCGCCAATGGTCAGAGGAGGCTCCACAGATTTCATAATGGTGGCAGCCCGGATCATCGCCTACTCGACCCAACGGACGCTCTCCAGAGGATCACAATCCCGAAGAATTTCCTGTACCCGGGGACCCAACAGGTGACTCTCAATGAGCCCGGAGGCATCGAAGGATCGGTCCATGGGAAAAAATCCCTAGACCCCCTCCAACATCCGAACCCTCTTCGGATCGCTCAAACCCTCAACGGCGGAACGTCGTCTTTTCGGAGATGGGGGAGGAGGTAATGGAATCTCTTCCCCAGCCGGAGAAGATATCTCGAGGAGCCGCTCGACGGAGTCCCCGACGTTAGTCGAGCTACCACCATCCGGCTCAACCTGAGTCTTCCCAACAGACTCAGTAGGCACCGCCTGAGCTCCACCCACCGGAACGGCGGCCGACGAGGTAGGAAGCGACTTAGCTGGAACAGGACAGATAAGTCGGCGGAGGCGAGACAACGTCACATCATTACCCGCCATCTTCGCTGAAAAAAGAAAAACAAGTTCATCAGAAACGAAGTCAGAAAACACCAAAAAAGAAAATGAAGAATCAAAGATAAAATTTCCTAATTTACCTATGGCCTTCCGAGACTCCTCCGGGCTACTTAAAAGACACTTGGAGGATAAGTTATTTTTAGAGAAAAGGAAGGTGAGGATATCGGCCGTGTCCCTTTTATCGACATTGAGGCCTTCATACTTCACCGGCTCGATATCAAAACCGGCTTGATCACTCCAATAAGGAGGAAATAAGTCATCGCCCTCCAAACTCAGCCAAAAGGGACGATGATTCCCAACGGCGAAAATCTTAAAATACCGACCCTTGAAGTCGTGGAAGGAATCCTCATACAAAGTGAAAATCTTTCGATTCTTCGTCGGCCG
The DNA here is from genome assembly GCA_036250425.1 of Stylosanthes scabra. Taxonomy (NCBI): domain Eukaryota; kingdom Viridiplantae; phylum Streptophyta; class Magnoliopsida; order Fabales; family Fabaceae; genus Stylosanthes; species Stylosanthes scabra. The sequence continues at coordinate 5,708 of JASCZI010061067.1, forward strand.
AACGGACATATACCCCTTCTTCGTCCGACTAGAAGTATTGGATGAATAGAATTTGAAAAGACACAAAAAGACCTCGGGCTGCTGAGGCAGCTGTAAAAACTCGGTCACCAATTCGAAACAATGAATCGAGGCCCAAGCGTTAGGGTGAAGTTGGGAAGGAGCCACGGAGGCCCGGTTAAGAAGTCGTTGTTGAAAGTCAATAAAGGGGACCCGCACCCCAAAGTTGGTGAACATCACCTCATTCACCCACAACCAATGGGGGACGGTCGGGTGGTCGAGGTTCAGATAACAAACCCTTTCACCACGACGGGCGGCCTCCACCCGATATCGCTGCTCTAAACCGCCCCCACCAAACAAAATCTCGATCCCCTTCAACTCGTCCAAATACCTTTGGTCAAGGATCGACGGCGCACCAAATACGTCGTTCGCAACCCACCGGTAGATAGACGGCAGCTCATGCGGTATCTGAACCGTCGTGGCCGCCGTCGCATCTTGGTCACCAGGGCGATTATCGGCCATCTTCCACCTACCCGACAAAGGGAAAAGAGCACCAAACATAAGGCCGGAGGAAAAATTTCGAAATTTTGGAAGAAATACGGTGGATAAAACCACTTGCCACGGCCGATTGACGGGCTCCTCAGCCCCACTAAGAAAGGAAAGACGGCCAAGACACCCGCAGGGCAACCAAACCACCCCAAACACTGAAAATAAAACGAAAAAAGCGAAATGATGAATAGAGAAGGAGGTTACCTGGAAATGCAGAAAGCAGAAACCAAAACCTTCAAAGGAAAGAGCAAACCACCGGAAGAGAGGAGGCAAGGGGTGAAAGAGAGAGAGAGAGCGAGAAACTTTTGGAAGAAGGAAGTGAGAAGAAGAAGAAGAAAGAAATCACTTCCCCTCCCTCTTGTGATTTTAAATAATAAAGAGGGGTAAAAAAGGAAAAACTATTCTCCTCCCCTAAACCCCTCATAATAACATAGGGCATTACGGTAAAAATGAAGGGGGTTTTTACCCATCATTAAAGCGCAAAAACCGAAGAGTTTTCTCCCACTTTCACTCCCACGATCTCCAACACGCTGACGCCAGCCATCAAATCAAACTGACCTCTCACCTTTAGGATTCTCACCTTCAGAAACTTCTAGAGCAAGCCCTCAACCGACCGACCTTACAACATCACGATACTCGGGGCAAGCTGGGCAACTCATGAAGCCCGGAATGTCGGAAACATCGGCCTTCCCGAGTTCGGGGCAACTGTTTCGGATATTGGGCCCGGACGGCCCAAATCCCTTAAAGACACACATATCGAACCCTCCATTCGATAATCCCGGCCCAACATTACGTGGCCCAACATCTCACTCAATAAATCCGCAGAGGATCGATTACAATCAATAACGATCCCATACGGTTTTATCCCCCACAAATCTTGGTAAATCTGTACGAAATCAGGCCATATTTATGACGATTCCTTATAGATTTATTCCCAAAATAACACAGATCATTACGGGTATATAAGAGAAGATCCACTCATCTCTTAGGTACGTCTTCTAAACCTTACCACATTGCATGCGTTAGGAGAACTCCCAAATCCTTATTTGGCGAAGCTCTGCTAGCGCACACCTACCTTTCACATAAACCTCCAACCTTCCGTCTTGGCACCTCCGGTTACGCCGGTAGTCCCAAACCCTCGAAGGTACATTCCGTACAAACATTAACTAGCTTTCGACGAATATCGAATCCTAGACCCATGATAGCCATTTTTACTATCTCAGATTCAGGAATAGTTACATAACATTTGTTCCTTGCATTTTTTAATTGAATCATAAAATCATCAATTGTTTCTTCCTCCTCTTTCTTAATAGCAAACAAATCAGTCAAGTTGACCTTCAATTCCCCTCTATAAACTGACTATGAAAAGCATTTTCTAATTGAGTACAATTAGTAATCGAATTTGGCCTTAAATTCGAAAACCAAGTAAAAGCATTTTTTGTTAGAGAAGAAGGAAAAAACTTCATTTTCAAATTTTCATCATTTGCCAAATTTCCTAACTCGACAAGATATCGAGCCACATGTTCCACTGTAGATTCTCCAGCTTCTCCAGAAAACTTCGTAACAATCTTAGGATTTTTAACACCTCTGGGAATCTCTGCTAACTGAACATTTTGAGGAAATGCAGATGTAAAATGTGGTCTATCCAAAAAACCAACATTTATACCAATTCGATTCAAAACATTTTCAACTAATCTAGTCATGTTATATTGATCAATTCTATTTATATTTCTAACTTCATGTAAGACCTGATCAACATTTTGCCCTCTCGGAACAATCCTAATGGGGCCAATGTCATTATTTTCATTCTCATTATCAATTCGATTCCCGTGTCACCATCGATATTGACTAACTGTGCGACACGTTCCAATTGTTTTGCCAAGTGATCATACTTAGCATTAGTATCTGAGATAATAAGTTAACTAAATCAAGATGGCTTTCATCGATTAACTGTCTAACAGTTTGAATCGAGACTCCCGAATTGGAAGATGACGCCCCAACACTTCGACTAATTTCAGGAAAATACTGATTATTAGAATTTGGCACAGATCCAAATTGAAATGCCGAATTTGAATTATTTCCAAAATTTGAATTTAAAAAAGGAGGATTATAATTAGGTGGTAATCCATAAGGTGGCCAACCAGTGTTAACCGCTGGGTTAAATGGCGGTTGCACAATCCTAGGACATGGGCCACAATTACTTCCTCCTAAATTAACCACTGCCATTTCCATTATTCCCAGAATCATTTCTAATATTTTTATTAGGAGAATTTTGTGCAGATTATTGTGCAGAAGTTTGTGATGTGACTATAACTGATCCTGACGAATCAGACTCAGTATTGGAATTTGAATTTGAATTTGCCATTTGTAGGACTCTACCACTACGTAAATGCATGCATATTTCAACCGTTTCATGCAAACAAATTCCAGCAAAGTTTTAGCAAACAATTCTTCAAACAAAATTCAATTCAACACTTTTCAATACAACTGTCCCACCGGGCGTGCCAATTTGTTTCCCAACTTTTTATGTTTTCACAGAGTCTACGTTAAATATTCCAGATTTAGTGATTATGAGTACCAGCCAATGAAGTGCATCAAATACTTAAACTTTGGAATGAAGAATAGATAAAATATTTACTAATTATAGAGACTTCAAATACAGAAAATAATCACTTCTCAGAATTCTGAAGTGAATGATAAGAAAAACAACAGAAAGAGATGGACTAAAAGAACTAAAAGTAGAAAAAGAAACAAATAAAGAAACAGATAAACTTGATGAACAAAAGGAAAAACTAGAAGTCATAAACTTGGAAAGAAAGTGGAATGAATCATTACTCAGAAAATTGGACTTGACAAGGCTCAGAAAGTCGCTTTGATGGATGTGAGATTTGTGAAGTGAGTGATCTTGAGCGTGAAAATTCCAACCCCTTTCTATGATGATCAACCCATATTTATAAGTGAAGTCAGCCAATCCCTTGCTGTCACGTGTAGGAATCAGTTAGAACTGTTGTTCCCTCCTTTTTCTCTGAAGTAACCTCTAAAAACCGCTTCCTATAAAATCTCATTAATTCAAATTTCAAATGGACTTCTATCGAGTGTTCCGTATTTCTTAAAAATAAGCTAAGTCCTGACTCGATTTTACTGCAACGCGAACCCAACTTTCTTTTCTCGACTCTCACTTGCCATTCCGAATCCGCCTGTCATTCCGAATGTATCTTCATCGAGACTTTGCTCGCCGACATTAATCGAAAATCGATATTTCATATATCAGGATTATATGATGTAAAATAAATTTGTCATTTCAATGTTTGACCTCAAATTTAATTTAAATTTTATATTATGTTTAATTATTTTATAAAAAGTAATTATGAATGTGGTAAAATTTTATTAGTTTTCCATAAAGTAAAACCGTTTTTGAAAGTAAATTCGGTTTTATTTTATTTATTAGTTTCAATGCAAATTCTAGTTTCAAATTTGTTCAATTCTATAAATAGGCCATGAATTCCACGCTCCCTCTTTTATGTGGGAGTATGGTTAGCCAATTTAAAAATATTTATAATTAGAACTCCTTTTTTATTTTTAAAAAGTTTTAATTAAAAATATTTTTCTTATTTTCTTCATTTTACATATTCCCTTTTCTCCTTTTACGTATCCTTTGAAATCGAAGAGAGAGGTAGGGTTCTCTCCTCCACTCAGCATCACCACTGCTGCGAATGAAATTAGTATCTAGAACCAAGGTTGTCAAACTCGTGAGTTTAAGTAAACTCGTGGAGCTGATTTAGACTCGACTTGTGAGTTAACTCGTAAACTCGTGTGAGTTTACTTGTTATATAAAAATAAAATATATTATACATAATCTCAAATCTAGGCATTAAAAATTAACAATTTTCAATTTTAAAGCAATACTAAGCTAAATTAGTGATATATTTATAATGACATAAATACTTTAATACATTCAAATGTCAATTATGCAATAAGTACAATAACATATAAGACACAAGACACAAATTGAGTGCAAAAAATGAATGAGTGTAAATAAGTTAGTAATTTCGTAATTCTAACTCTTAAGGGGAAATCTTCTATTTTAGCAACACGACGCTATTTTGGGCAAAATTTGGTCAAATTTCAAACTCGTTGACTTGCTCATAAACTCGAGAGTTTAAGCGAGTTTATGCGAGTTTACCTGAGTTTACACGAGTTCAACCGAGTTTACTGAGCTACGAGTTTAGTGTCGAGTTGACTCCATTCCACTGCCTAAACTCATAAACTCGTAAGAGTTTTCTAGAACAATAAAAACAAAACCAGGACTAGGAGTTCTTAGTTTAATAGAAAACTTGTCATATTGCTATAAATACAAAAATGAAATTTGTTTGAATCTTGAACAACCATGCACATTGTCATTTGAACTGAAATAGATATACCATTGTACTACTGTAAATTATTCATTGTCAGTGGAGCACCAAGATAGAATAATCACGTTTGTAAAGTGTATTTGATAATTGATTGAACATAAATTGTTACCGAATTAAGAACATCACTTTCAAAAGCTTATTGCCTATTGAGTCCTTAAATACTGGGCTCTCTAAACATCGGGCTTTGCTTTTCAAGATTAGATTTGTAACTTTTTTCGGTGATTAGAGTGAACACTGATGATGCTGTGAGTGCAGAAAAGAATCCTAATTCTCTCTTCAAAAAAATGTGTAAAAGGAAAGATGAAGAATCTGTAAAAAGAAAAAATTAAAGGGGCGAAATTTTAATTATAAACCTTTTCAAAAATAAAAAAGTGGGGGCCAATTTATAAATATTTTTATGATAGCTAACTATACTCCCACAAAAATTTGGGAGTGTGGAATCTGCTGCCCTATGAATATCAAAATTAATATTCCAAAAGCACTGTATTAGAGTTGCTTTAATTATGAAGGATGCATGTCTTAGTGACTCAGCTTGTAAGTAATGACATATGTTTTAACAAGCTTAATGTTATGGGAAAAGTTTAATATTCATAGTTTAGTAACATCTTTATGAGCTGAAAGATAGACGAATGAATCTTCCAATAGATAGCTATAATCTTCCCTTTTTTTCTCAACATGATTACATAATTAATGATACAATTCTTTTAAGTTGTTTATATAATTAGTTATTTAATATCTCAACATGAAAATGATGCTAATAAAGTAATTGAGGTTAAGAAAAATAATTCTAAAAAATTAGCTAGTGTTTGGTTGAAAAAAGTTGGTTAACAGTATTACTCTTCTGCAAATAGTTAACAAGTATTTAGAGTAATAAAAACCGAACATCTACAGCCTAATTTGCTTGTGAAGAAGCACCTAATCGATTCTTCTTGTATCTCCATGCAGCTTGAATTCGGCTTGCTCCAAGGTACCTCCAATAAGGTAATTCATACCTAAAATATCGCAATTATCAAACAATATACATCATCCATGGATTTGGAAATTAACATGCCATATGATTGTGATGAATGGGTTTTAGTGACAATATTTCAATGGAAATACTATTGTACAGCCAAAAGTTTTGTCCACCAATTTTCTTTAAGAGAAATGACAATGACAATGAAAGTGCGTTTATTCCCTTGATTAATTTTATTCCTCTTCCTACTTTTGAGAAGTTATTATCTCTTTAATATAAAATTACAAATTATTTGAGTTACATGCTTAAATAATATAATTACTCTTACTAGCTCCTAAAAGCATATCTAATTCTCAAAAGTTAGAAACAAAAGCTCATTTATTTTGAGTTACCAAACACACAAAAATTATTCTTACTTTTTGAAATCAGAAACACTTGAGCATAAAGCTTTACTAACAACATTATGTTTAGTTGATAGAGATTGGGATTAGAATTTCAGTCTCTATCCCCAAAATTTCAATATTTTCAGTACTTCCAAAAGGTGGGGATTGAGGAGACTGAAGTTTCTAAAGACGGAGACTGAAACTTTAATAACATTTTTTACTCAAATGCCCTCACTCAACATTAAAGTTTCTAATACTAACTTTTATCCATCATCCATCAACTTAATTTAATCTCTATCTCTCAGTCTCTATCTCTTAAAAATGGAATATAATAATGAACTTAATTCAATCTCAGTCTTTGTCTCTCAATTTCTATCTCTCTACCAAACGCATCCTAAAAGAACAGATACTTAAACCAAAGGATAATTGTATAGGCTAAATCCACTGTTAACTCTTAGGTGGAATCATCTGATTAGACTATTCAGAAGAAAGAATTTTTATAATTAAACCATCATGGAAATTTAAGCATGCAATTGTGAAGATGGAGTGTGTAAAATATATGTTTTTGTTAATTTTCATAGTTCTAAAGTAGTAAGTAAATCTAGAAGACTGCCAAAGTAGAAATCGAGATATAACAAGACAAGGGAATGACCTTATGGCTGCTAGTGTACTTGGATTCTTCAAGAATCTTGCGAAAAGGGTTATCACTTCTTCAAGGTCAACAGCTCGAAGTGAAAAGGCCCTGACGTCGGTTAAGCATGTTACCGTCCTACTGCTATGTAACCTCCATTCACGGGGTCGCAATTTATTATCATCTGTAGCATAATCACATTGATCAGTGATGAACATGTGCCAATTTTTTTCCAACCAATTAGTAAGATGATAGAGTCCAAGTTGATAATTAAAAGGCATATTCTCAAAGCATCGCATCAAAGCATTGCTATACCTGTGCTAACTAACAAATTTTCTAGACACCATATCAATAGTTCTTCACCACAAGCATCCTCATCGAATAAGCAAACTCTAGTTCCATCTTCATTGATGCTCTCTCGTCTTCCATGCACAACAAAGACCATCTTCTCGACCAAGTCACCGTGACACAATATATTACTTCCTCTAATGTATACACGTCGCCTTAATCTCTCACAAATGGCATCAAAGATGGGCTCATCCATCAAGGAAAAAATTCGAACCTGCAAATATTTACAGTGAATTTTGAGTGTTGTCTAATACACAGACGGGCCTTTTGATGTCTCATTGGTTTCGTTTTATGACAGATGTGCAACAAGATCTGCCTTCAAACTGGTTTCCACCTTCAACATCAATATTAGACGGCTACAAGTAGAGAAATCTCAAGGGAAACAAAATTTTAAATGAAACAAACGCATGTAATCCAACATATAACAGCTCAAAGTGCAACCATGCTAATTTCGTCTGAACATAAATAACTAGTCATATGCCATGGATGTTCTAGTGCTTACTTTCTTGATAAATTTAAAGATATGGCGTCTTATGTCTCTTTGGAGATCCTCTGACATATTCTCCATAAGCATTTCTTCCTTGACCCACCTAGTTGCAGCCCAATTAAATCTTTCGGATCGTCTTACTCTCCTGCATGATAAAATTATTCTGTTACTTGTACATAGTGTAATCCAAAAGTTTATGACGCATACAACCAGCATAAAGATTTTAAAATGGGAGGCATACTATTTTCATAGTATTCAAGCATTCATGGTTTGTATTATAATATCAGTAGCTCCTTACATGTTACCATTTTTCTACATCATTGCAATAACACAAGTTAATCCAAGAAAAAGGGATGATTGTACATTTGTAATTTACGTACAAATTAAAATGTAAAACTTTTGAAATGCACTGTTTAAGAATAAATGGAGTAATAAACCAGTCACACATTAAAATTGACATGATCATACCAAAATGGATTGCAAAACATTGACGGCAATGAAAGAGTTGTATTACCAAATGCATTTTTACAATCATATGTTGAAAAACATGATCATAATTTCAAGGAAGCTGATTTAATAGCAAAACAAGGGGGGCAATCAGTGATGACATGATTACAAAATCCCTGAAGCCTTCAGCAGCCACTGTGTCTTTAAAACAGTAAATTGTGAAGAACACAATTATAGGAGGGAATACGGAGTTAATAACAAAAATTGACAAATATGTTGATAGTGTGGAAGTGATTTGTCAAAGAGAGTAATGTTTCAACCATTTTAGGTCCTCCGGTAAGCAGCAATCGCTCATCCATTCCTCAACATCACATTCTCTAAGTTTGCTTTTTACTCTCCTGTAAGCAAAACAAACATTAAGAATCTATTTGGACCAATAATAATTTTTTAGTAAATGGACGAAAAAGTTTGAGACGAGCAAAAATACACCCCAAGCCTTACAAACACATTAACAGCATGGCACTTTTGTCCATAAAAAAAAAATTTTTGGGGTGTACTTTTGTCTTTTATGAAATTTGAGTGTACTTTACCCATTCCAAACTTTTTCATGTGTATTTTTGTCTATTTACTCTAATTTTTTACAAACTTTTTAGAAGTTAATAAACAATTTTCTTTTGCCTTTTTTTTTTTTATTGATTTAGATATCCAGTTTATTACTTTTCAAAAAGTAATTTTTATGCTTTATAAGAACTTAAACTATCCAACTTCTTAAAGAACACATTCTAAGCCCGCAAAAACAAACACTTATCAGAACCCTAATCTCTCAATTATAAAAAAAGTTACTTTACATATAAAATAAATATGTAAGGTGTTAAATTTACAGAAATAGTCACATTATAATCTTTAACACATTGCAGACTTTCACTCTCTAAGTTCTCTCTCTCTCTCTCAAGCTATATTCAAATTTCAAACACAAAGAGGCATGTAGATATCATAGATTCACATGTAGATGGCTTTAGCAATGACTATCATTAATTTACTTGTAAAATTTTCATGAATTACTAAAGGGGAACAGTTAATAGAAATATAGCAGAAGGAACATAAATTTCTACCTCTGCACAAGACCTTGACTACTGCTTTCTAGGCGTCCAATGAGAACCGTTAAATGGAAAAGTCCTAATCCTATGATGCTCATCACAAAAAGGACTTCCCACTCAAAAGAGCTTGGGGTTTGGTTACCAGCGAGAGTACAGATTTGCTATATCAAAGACAGAATAGCACATTATTATTATTGTTAAGTACATTAATTTACCATCATTTAAAAGTTTAATTTAACATATTATTAATGTGACATGATATTAGAGCATCTAATAGCATGATGATGAAAATTAGAACAATTTCTTTTGATAGATTTGTCAACTAAAAAGGTGCAAGAAGGAAACTTGCACATAAACCTTACTGATAATTTATAAAATTAGTACCAAAACAACCAAAAGAGAAAAAGAACGAAATGTATACCTGGAATCCCCAGAACAATGCATATACATATTTCTTGATCAAGTTTTTTTGTATAGCAAGTGGTACAACGTTAGCGTAGATCCCATAAGTGGAAGCACCAGGCAAGGGACTAAAACAAGTAGTAGCATTCACATTGTTACTCCAATCATGTGATGTTGGGTTTGACAATCGGCTATGTTCACAATCTATGAATTCCATGCATCCGGTAATATTAGAATTATGACAGGCATCACGCAAACATTGATTAACTCTCTGGAAGAGTAAGAAAGAGGGAATAAGGGACAAAGTTAACAATTGATTATTAATCTTTGTTTACTAAATCAAGATAATTATAATACCTGTTATGTCTACAAATTTAAGTCACATTTCACACAACACATATAAATCACAGACTTTAAAAGATTTTAAGTAGAAACTAAAATAATCTTGAAGCTATTTCTTTCTCTGACCCTTACTTAAATGTTCAATTCACATATTCTATAATATGTAAGACAAGTTAATGAATAAGGATATAAGTTGTGAAAATATACTAAAACATGACTAATTTCTATCAACTAAGCTACATGTATGTATACTTTACACAGCCACCAATTAGCCACTCATATAGTGTACACGTTGGAATACAAAATATACATTGAAAATGAATTAGACAACACATGCATTTATACATAAATACATACATGGTGGCTGATTTTTGGTGTGTATGCAGCATTTTGAATTGATACTCTTGGATGAACCACACAATGATCATGGTAATAAGATAGGAGGTTTAAATTTCTCAGTGCATGCTTGCTACTACAACTCTCATAATGACAAATCACTTTGGTACCTTCATGCTGCTTACATCCTCAATAGGCCAAGAGAGGATCTGCACCAACTATATTTATTTATATTGATTGGCTTCGTCATAATATCCGCAAGGTTATCGTTAGTGTGGATTTTCTTCATATCCACTTTACCTTTTTCCACTACTTCATGAACAAAAAGATATTGAACTCCTATGTATTTTGTTCTTGAATGAAAAGCTGGATTCCTTGCAATATGCAAGGCACTCTGACTGTCACAGAATATTGAAATTTTCTCCTGTCTGTGCCTGAGTTCCTCCATTAGCTCTTGCAACCAGATTGCCTCCTTGCAAGATTGCGTAGCTGCCATGTATTCAGCTTCCATAGTAGACAACGCTATAACTGATTGTAGCTTGGATAACCAGCTTACTGCACCTCCTGCAAGTGTAAACACATAGCCTGTAGTGGATTTCCTTTTGTCAAGATCCCCAGCGAAATCAGAGTCTACATAACCTTTGATTGTAAACTCAGATCCTCCAAAACATAAGGCAGCATTCGAGGTTCTCTTGATGTATTTCAAGATTCTCTTCATAGCACTCCAGTGCTCTTTTCTTGGATTCGCCATGAATCTAATCCAACTGCTTGAGCGATATCTGATCTAGTACAGATCATGGCATACATAAGGCTTCCCACTGCTGATGCATACGACACTCGAGACATTTCCATCCTCTCTGCTTCATTGCTAGGGCACATATCTGAGGATAATTTAAAATTGATAGGAAGTGGGGTAGATATTGGCTTACACTCTTGCATATTGAAGCGCCGCAAGACATTCCTCAAATAATTCTTTTGGGATAGCCAAATCTTCCTATCTTTTCTGTCTCGGTGAATTTGCATCCCCAAAATCTTGTTTGCAGGTCCTAGATCTTTCATATCGAATTCCCTAGCCAACTGAGCCTTCAATTCTTGGATACGATCTTTGTTGGGACCTACTACCAACATGTCGTCCACGTACAACAGCAAAATGATGCAGTCATTATCCCCGAACCTCTTGTAGTACGTGCAATGGTCCAACTGCAGCCTGTTGTACTTAAGGCTAATGATGAAGGAATCAAATCTCTTGCACCAACACCTCGGCGCCTGCTTTAGACCGTACAGAGATTTGGTTAACCTACAAATCAAGTTTTCTTTTCCTGGTTCTTCAAAGCCTTCAGGTTAGAGCATATAAATTTCTTCTTCAAGATCACCATGAAGAAAAGCCGTCTTTACATCTAATTGTTCTAGATGTATTCGAATGCAACACACATAGCAAGAACTACTCTTATTGTAGCAATTCTCACCACTGGAAAAAATATCTCGTTGAAGTCGATACCTTTTTCCTGAGCAAATCCTTTAACCATCAGTCTTGCACGATAACGCTTAACTTGGTCATTGCTATCGCGCTTGATTTTGAAGACCCATTTGTTGCCAATGGCTTTCCGTCCTTTAGGAAGTGGCACAAGCTCCCACGTCTTGTTTCTATGTAAT
>JASCZI010061068.1:17569-32138 GCA_036250425.1 Stylosanthes scabra
CCATGACAACCATGAACCCGAACTAGTAACTGCCAACTCCTCCCAATCTTTCGCTTCTTTAAAATGAATAACCTGTTTGAAATAAAGGTTAACGTGTTGAAAGACATGAGCTTTGTTTATTATTTTGTTTCTAAGGAACCTTCTGTCCCAAGTTGTATCTGTCATCCCCTTTAGCCAATGTATGATGTCTTTATGGTAACCGATTAAGGTGATCTCATCAAGTGTTGCACAGACCTCTTCTAGTAAGAATTGTAGTGCTTCCTCCATTCCAATGAGATAGGCTTCACCTTCCGAGGATGCTTCTGCTGTTGACCCCATCAAGCATTTCATTTTGATCTCTTTATTAGTGAGATATCCACCTATCAAATAGCTACCAGTATCGGGGACAAATGTGCAGCATTGCCACCAATTCCATTTGGAGAAAGTACCCCCTTCCATTTTCATATTAACTCTTTTGTTGCCTTGACTCTTCTTCACATTCCATTGTTCCATGTGACTTTTGACTTGCTCCCAGCAACTGATCCAATTTGGCTCCTTTTTTTCGAATACCAGTAGGTTTCTGGCTTTCCAAACCACCCATAAAACAGAGAATAGTATAATTAACCATTTTCTTTTCTTCCACCTCTGCACTTGCTAGGCCATCCAAGACTCAAACCAACTCTTAATATCATTACAGCCCACCATGCCACTCCCCCCCCCCCCCAACATAAAGACAACCACCAGAGTTTTGAAGCAAATGAGCAATGCAAGAATAAGTGTGTTACCGTTTCTTGTGCACCTTTGCAGATTACGCAACTGTCTTCACCAGGTTGAATTATGTTGCGTCGACGGAGGGCGTCCTTTGTGTTTATTCCACCTGTCATAATGAACCATGTTAGCATTTCCACCCTTGGAGGAACAATGCCACTCCAGATATTGTCAAACACATGCTTCATTGCTGGGGCTCCAAGTTCTTTTGCCATCGCCACCTGAATAAAGGACTTAGTGGAGTACGACCTGTCCGGGTTGAGAATCCAACTAGTCTTGTCCTGAACACCTGCAGAGATGAAAACAGATTCTAAAAGTATTTTAAACTCTCTCATTTGTGTTTTCTCACTCTCGAAAAACCCTCTCCGCCATTGGAAATTCCAGGCCCATGTTGTACCCGTCCAAAAACCACATTCACACACCCTGGCAGTTTTCAAGGTAGAGTTATTGTAGAGTCGTGGGAATCTATCCTTCAACGCTTTGTCGCCCAGCCAAACATCCTCCCAAAATCTTGTGTTGCTACCATCACCAACACACTTTCTCCAACCTTCATTACAAAGCTCCTCAAATATTTCTTTTCCATCCGCCAACCTGGCAATGTCTCTCCAAGGGCCTGTTGATTTGGTGGCTGTGTGCTCCTTTACATTTGTATTGCAATCCACATCATAACATGAACTTACGACTTTTTTCCATAATGGTTCCTTTTCATCTGCAAACCTCCACCACCACTTGAAAAGGAGAGCAACGTTTTTCATTGCTAGGCTGCCTACCCCTAAACCACCATGCTCTCTCGGTTTCTGAATCGTACTCCATTTAATAGTTGGCATCGCCTTCTTGTCCCCATTCACACCCCAGAAGAAGATTCTTTGGATAGCTATTATCTTTTTCTCAACGCTCGTTGGCATCTTGAAAAGGCTAAGATAGTACATTGGGAGGCTGTTGATGACGGACTTTATAATTACAATGCGCCCAGCCTTTGTTAGTAGCTTCGACTTCCATGATCCCATCTTCTTTTGTATTTTGTCGATTAGGGGCTCCCAAGTACTTACCCTCTTCGGGCTTGCCCCCAAAGATATACCAAGGTAGGTCATTGGTAGAGTTCCGAGGTTACATTTCAGTGCCATCTACAACCGATTCGCACATCTTACATCACAGTTGACCGGGATTATTACTGATTTATCGAAGTTAATCTCAAGGCCCGACATCATCCCGAAGCATAGAAGGAGTCTTTTGTAGTTTCTTAGAACCCCTGTTCTTGGCGGGCAGAAGAGAATAGTGTCGTCAGCAAACTTTAAGTAGTCACACCTTTTAATAAAAATATTATCACATGTATAATTATTTTAATAAAATAATTAAAAATAATATAAAATGCAAAATGAATTGAAACCAAATATTGGAATGATAAATTGCATTTTCAATATCAAATCATTTTTTATGATATAATCTATGAGTAATGATGTTATATTATTTTTTTTTCTTACAGTAATGTTGTTATATTGTTTGCAACTCAAAATGAAACTAAAACTAAAAGTATTCTCTTAGTATGAGATCTGTTTAGTAACAAATAAATTCTTCTAGTAAGTTATTTCAAGGTTCTTGCTTTATTTTGGTTCATTAATTGTAAACATCTTTTTAGATCGTTGAAGAGATTCGATTCAATTGGGAAGAATGTAGGAACCTCTTAAATCCCCTTCGATATTGCCATCAAGGATCTAAGGAGGATGTAAAGTTACATCAGTAAGAGCAAATTACAATAATAAAATACATCTCCAATCACTGCATACACCAATCTATTTGAAAGTCAAATGTATCATGTTTTTTTTCTTCTATACACCGCCTTATTTCTTTCACCAACTGCAAAATTTTTCTTAAACCAACTCACAAGGAGGCTCAGCCTCAAAGATTTCACCTTTTATCTAAAACAGTTAACAGAGAAGGCTCAGTCTTAACAAGCATCATCAAAAGGAGGTTCCGCCTCAACATAAACAGCAGAAAAAAAGAGGTTACGTCTCAATACAAACAACATAAAAAGAGGCTCCATCTCAGTACATATAATAACAATAACAATATAAAAGAGAATAAAACTCAACTTCCAACCAAAAAAATTCGCCACATTATATTATAACAGAGAAAAGACACAATACTAATATCAGCATGAAAGAAGAGGCTTCGTCTCAACACATTAGTTGTAAACTACTTAGACCTAAGTAGTTCAGTATATCAAACTGCACGAATGTAAACAATGTCAGTAATAACTATTTTTTAGTTCCAATTCGTGAAAATCCCCTTTTTTGCGAAAAAAAAAACTAAAATACAACTAATATGTTGTTCTATGGTTATTTTTTAGATCTATTAATCAAATATTGAGGTTAGATTTGTTACTTTTACAAATAAAGAACATTCCTTGATCAATCGTTTGTATAATTTTTAGAGTTAGTTAGAGATCAAATGAAAAATAAATTAGTTATTAGTATACAAAAGAGTATCTAAAGGTGACCTTCTTTAGTCACAAAAAAAAAAGTTGACCTTCTTTAATAATTTAAAGGTTCAATTGACATATTTTTTTTCCTTCTAATTAACATGTATTCTAATTACATATAATAAAGTTATTAGTTAATTTTTTTTACAAAATAATAAAAATTTTAAATTTTTAATGTATTTATTTAAACAAAAAATTTAAAATTTTTACTAAAAACTTAGCGTGCTATAATAAATAATAGTTACTCACATAAAAATACAAATAAAAACTAGAACATAAAAGCATGTTATATTAAATAATTTAGTGAAATATATTAAATTATTTACTAACTTTTATACCAAAAATGTAGGTTCATTGGCTATCATGCCTCGCCACAGTCGTCCCTGCACCTCAATCGTCTGTCGCCTTTCTTAGCAACTCTGCATCACCGAAGGTAAGTTACTAACCATTTTTGTTGTTTTGTCTTCTTTTTTTTTTCGAAAAATAAATCGAGAATAGGTTAGTTAAATGATTACAAAATTAGTTTTGAATTTTTGAAAGTGCTCACCGTCTAGTTTGATTAATTTTTGCTTTAGATTAATTATTTTTGCTTTAGGTCATTTATGTTTTCTTGATCAGTTAAAACAATAGCAAAATTGGTGTTGCTACCATTGCTTGTTGAATGTTGTTGTGGCCGCTGTGTAGTTTAATTGATTTTTGAATGATGTTGTTTCTTCTAATTAGTTTAAATGCTGCGATTAGTTAAATTAAGAATAAGAGGTGCAAATTGATCAAAAAAATTAGGGATAAGAGAGATGCAGCCATTTCAAATGTCGTCTCCTAACAAGTGTTAAGAAACTCTCTAGTTAATTTGCACAATCAACTTCAACTTACAAAGATTAATTAGGTACATGATGTGGTTTGCCCTTTTGATGATATTAGTGAAAAACGTATAGGTCAAAGCATTAAGGATCTCCAAAATTAAATTTCCAGGTTTGTCTTGATATATATATGCTAGTATTTTACTCGTGCGATATATGGAATTTATATTTCAATTTAACATAATAAATTGATAAAGTGATTTGTAAAAAATAATTTATCAATTAAGTAAGTGCAATTAAATCTAAATGTATTGAGTTGCATAACTATTGTGAGATATGTGACTATAGGAGACGTCTCATGTCGGTACGTTGATTAAAAATTTACCATAACGCTATCCATATACTTGAAGTTATCAGGGTTCATAAAGAGGTGGAGAAATGCCCAGAAGATTCTAGTATTTATAATTTGAGATTTTAGGATTCATTTTTCAAATTTCAAAAGCCCCACCTTTTAGGGATACGACAATTCAGAAGAATCCTTGGGAGAGAGAACGTCACACGGAATCAAAGTGACAACACACGGAGTCCATGCTGTCGACCTCGACATGTTCAAAATGCCGACTTGTATTGATTATTTGAACTCTTCATGATATATCGACTTCAAATAGGGGCACTGTTCGTACCATCCCAATTAGCTCGCAACTTTGGGCTCAACCCATCTTGGGAACCCCAGGCTACCCGACCTGTTCGGGGACCTCCCACGTGCCAGATAAGTATACACCGACTTGTACGCGTGCTGGGACTAAGAACTCGACCTGAAACACAAGATGACCTCTACACATCTCCGAGTTGCTGATCCGATTGCGATGAGGAGTTATACCCTGAAGAAAGCGGTTAGACTCACCAGGGGCAGTTTCCTCACATGGCCACAGAAACCGCCCCACGACCAACCCCAACATGTAACCGCTTGTAAGATCTTCATTAAATATGACAGTAAGGTCATATCATGAGGTATCAAACACTTACCCAATTTCTACACCACATATTATCTGCTAAAAACTCCCTCTGACTTAGGCATCGGAGTGCCTTGCAGGTACACCGCCCCTACCTATTTCCTGGAGGAGGAAACCGCTCACTGGATTTGGGCCGTCAAGGAAGTAGACTTCAAGGTTCTTATCGCAACAATGTGGTTTGCCCTTTTGATGATATTAGTGAAAAATGTGTACCTTATGGGTCAAAGCATTAAGGATCTCCAAAATGGTAGACACTTCGTCGGGTTATCGACTTCTTTGCTTCATGGATGCCTATTCTGGCTACAACCAGATTCCCATGCATCCACCAGATCAAGAGAAGACCTCGTTCATTACTCCGAAGGCAAATTATTGTTACATAGTTATGCCATTTGGACTCAAGAATGTGAGGGCAACCTACCAGAAATTGATGAATAAGGTATTCAAACCTCACTTGGGTGATCTCATGGAGGCATAAAGAGGAAGACTTGATTCCCGACTTGTCTAAAGTTCTCACAACTATCAGGTCGCACAACATGAGATTGAACCCCACTAAGTGCACATTTGCAGTGGAGGCAGGGAAGTTTCTCGGCTTCATGTTGACTCAAAGGGGGATAGAGGCAAACCCAGACAAGTGTGCTACCAATCTAAATATGTCAAGCCCCACCACTTTGAAAGAGGTCCAACAATTAAACGGTAGATTGGCAACTCTATCAAGGTTTTTGGCAGAATCTGCATTAAGATCGTTACCCTTGTTTGCCATTCTGAACAAGGGAAAGCAGTTCCAATGGACAGAAGAATGCGATGCAGCTTTCCAACTTTTCAAAGACTTCCTGACAACGCCTCTTGTTCTATCTCGACCTCTAATAGGGGAGCCTTTTGTCTTATATTTGGCAACCTCGGATCGCACAGTTGCTTCGACTTTGATTCGAGAAGATGAGAGAGGTCAGCATCCTGTCTATTTCACTAGCAAGGTGTTACAAGGGGCAGAGCTCAACTATCAGAAGATTGAGAAAGTAGTACTTGCACTAGTCTTAGCTTCTCGAAGACTACATCCCTATTTTCAAGCTCACAAAATACAAGTGCGAACAAGTCAGCCAATCAAGAATGTCCTTCAGAAAACTGACTTGGCTGGTCGAATAATGAGGTGGGCGATTGAGTTGACAGAGTTCGACATCTCTTATGAGAGCAGGAAAGCTATAAAAACACAGTGCCTTGCCAACTTCGTTGTGGAGAATACAGGGCTGCAGAGTGACAACTCGGAAACTTGGACAATCTTTGTAGATGGATCCTCAAACAAGTCGGTAAGCGGAGCAGGGATCATTCTCGAGAATGACCAACAAACAAGCTTGGAAGTCTCCCTGAAATTTGGCTTCAAGGCCACCAATAACAAGGCTGAGTACGAAGTTGTTCTTGCAGGTTTGAGGTTAGCTAAAGAAGCAGGTGCAAGAAAGGTGGTAGTATACAGTGATTCCCAAGTTGTCACTTCACAGATTAATGGTGACTTTCAGACTAAGGATCCAAATTTGAAGAAGTATTTGGAAGCAACTCTACGAATGATGAATGAGTTTGCAGATGTTGAGGTGCGACACATCGCCAGGGAAGAAAACAACAGAGCCGATGCTCTATCCAAGTTGGCAAGCACCAAGCCGGATGGATCTCATAGGAGCTTGATCCAAGAGAAGTTACAATCTCCATCAATAACTTGGCAAGATTCAGAACATGAGGTGTTAACTATTACAGGACAAGAACTCGGCTGGATGTTAGAGATCGTTAACTACCTACAGTTTGATGAAGTCCCTGAGAATGACAAGGAAGCAAGAACCCTAGTCAAGAAGGCACAACAATACACACTGGTGAAGGGGATTCTATACAAGAGAGGCTTTTCAACTCCACTGCTGAAGTGTGTTCTGACTTCCAAGATAGACGAGGTATTGGAGGAAGTGCATAGCGGGATATGTGGTAATCATCTCGGAGCTCGGTCCTTGTCCAAGAAGGTTCTCATAGCCGGATTCTACTGGCCGACGTTACAAAAGGATGCGACCTTCTATGTGCGGAAGTGCCCTCCTTGTCAAGCTCATGCCAACTTTCACGTCGCTCCACCTGAAGAGCTCATAAATGTGACTTCGCCCTGACCCTTCGCCAAGTGGGGTTTCGACCTCTTGGGCCCCTTTCCCCAAGCTCCAATTCAGCTAAAGTATCTCATCGTTGGCATTGACTACTTTACAAAATGGATCGAGGCAGAACCACTATCTTCCATCACTGCTAAACAGAGCAAAAAGTTTCTTTGGAAGAACGTGGTAACTCGGTTTGGGGTTCCTCACTCAATAGTCACTGACAATGGCACCCAATTCACTGACTCCACTTTTCGAAAGTTAGTTGCCGACTTGAAGATTAAACATTAGTACACCTTTGTTGAGCATCCTCAGGAAAATGGTCAGACGGAAGCTGCAAATAAGGTGATTTTAAGAGGTCTGAAGAGGAGGCTCGATGAGTCTAAAGGAGCTTGGGCAGAGCAGTTACCCCATGTGTTGTGGGCATACAGGACGACGCCTCAATCGACTACGGGTGAAACCCCTTTCAGGTTGGCCTATGGTATGGAGGTCATGATTCCTTTGGAACTTGAGCTCGAAAACCCAAGGGTCACTTTCTACTGGGAAGTCGACAATGCCGAAGTTTGCAGGACGGAACTCGAACTCGCTGACGAGGTGCGAGAAGGAGCTCGGCTACGCGAAGCAGCTCTCAAAGAAAGAGTTGCGGTCAGATACAACAAGAAAGTCATAAGAAGATCTTTTCGCAAGGATGATTTGATATTGCTAAGGAATGACATAGGATCCCCAACACTTGGAGAAGGAAAGCTTGCAGCGAATTGGAGGGGATCATTCCGAGTTGTTGAAGTGCTCGGCAAAGGTTACTACAAAATATCAACTCTACAAGGAACCGACTTTCCCAGATCGTGGCATGCTTGCAACATGAAGAAGTAATACTCTTAATATTACATCCTTTCTCCCTGGTGTACTCTTTTTCCCGACTTCTTGGTTTTTCCCATAGGGTTTTCCAGAATGGGATTTTAACAAGGCACTAAAGTAAGGACTAGTATATACAAGTTATGCATTATCTACTTGTTTATGTAAGCTTCCAGTTTCTGCTACTATGTAAATAGTTCTAAGTTAAAGAAATCTTTATCTTTCCTTCTACATAAAGGCTCAACACCTTTCTTTTCTGCAACTTGTTATACGATATTCAACACATAACTTATCCAATTTCAAGCTCGAAAAAGCGCAAAACAATATGTAAAAATTGAAAGCGACGAGGTTCGAAGTTGTGATAAATTAATAAAAACATAAACACATTGCTTAAAATGTGAAATGTATCCAAAATTCTACTACAAAATAAACCTCCCATGGAGGGAAAATCAAATATAACAAAATAAAGTTCATGCTAAATAAACATAAGCAACAGCAACATAAAATCCTCAAATTCCATGACAAGGGGGAGTTGGAGGAGGATCAGACATAGTGGGGTGGGCCTCCGGAGAACCTTCAGAGGCCGAAACGTGCTCATTGCCTCCTACTATAGGTTCCTCCGCAATAGGATGCTCATCGGCAGCAGGTTTCGGACGAACTATCACCCGTCGACAACTTTGTTGTCCGGTCCGATTTGGCTTACGTCTCGCATCATTAGAGAACTTATCACAAAGTTCTTGCACAGCTTGCAGCTCGGCTTCAAGTCTCTTTTGATTTTCAATCTTTAGATTGAATTCGGCAAAGAGCCTCCTATATTTCTCTTCCCCGTCTGACTTCTCTTTCTCCAACTTCTTCAGCATCTCTCTTGCAGCATTAAGGTCTTGAGATCTAAAGCCAAACGAGCCTCCAAATTGATGACTTCAGATGATAACTCGAACTTCTCTCCCTCTATTACATGCTTTTCGGTTTCCACGGCCTTGACTCGAACTCGAAGTTGATCGACTTCTCCTTTAGGAACCACAACACATCCCCTAACTTGTTTTTAGCAGCTTGGCAAATGGTTGTTGCCTTGATACTGCTTCGAGTAACGAACTCGAGATTCTTGATGAAGTTCTCTCCATCCATAGGTATCTTGTTATTACCACCAACAAGATACTCCTGGGCAAATCCTGTATGATCGAACTCCTTGCTGTTGATAGGGCCGTACTTGGGCTCGAAGGTCTTGCATTTTCGAGTATGTGGGAGATCCTTGTTGCTATTGTAGACCTCTCGCGTGCTCACAATAGAGGGGGATGGAGTGGCACTAGTATCCCGCTCAAAGCTCGAATCATGGGCAGCGGAGGAAGTTGGGGGGACAACATCGGGAGAAACAGCTTTACTTGCTCCCAAACTTGATCCACCAGTGTTAACGAGCTTCTTCGACTTGTTGAGAAAATGTACCTTGAAACGATCGTAAGCATTCGACTTGCCCAACATTATCCCTGCAAATCGAAACATACAAAATAAATTATCAGGGTTATTCAACTTGTAACTACAAAACAAATTATCAGGGTTATTCAACTTGTAACTACCACACACATAAATATAAACCAACCTACCAAGGATTTCATCTTGAATATAACTAGATGATTGGGTGAGTAAGAAGCGGGTAGGCAAATGATTGTCTTTTTTCCCCCAACACTCACTCAAAACATCAATAAAAAGCAACTCGGATTCACTCAACTCCTTCCGTTCAACCTTCGGGTTCACCCACTCCTCATTCCACGATAATGGAAAGCGATATTCGCCCTCCCCATCTATCCAAAATGGATTGGTTCCGGGCTGTGGGACGACCTTGAAATAAAGATTCTTGAAGTCCCTAACAGACTCTTCATTCATTTCAAAAACCATACGACCTTGGTGGGCTCGAAATGAAAGCCACTGCTACTTGTCTTTGCTAAAAGGCTTAGTCAACTTAAAGAGGTGGAGAAAGGCCCAGAAGATTCTAGTATTTATAATTTGAGATTTTAGGGTTTATTTTTCAAATTTCAAAAGCCCCACCTTTTAGGGATACGACGATTCAGAAGAACCCTTGGGAGAGAGAACGTCACACAGAATCAACGTGACAACATACGGAGTCCACGCTGTCGACCTCAACATGTTCAAAATGCCGACTTGTATTGATTATTTGAACTCTACATGATATATCGACTTCAAATAGCGGCCTGTTCATACCAGCCCAATTAGCTCGCAACTTTGGGCCCAACCCATCTTGGGAACCCCTAGGCTACCCGACTTGTTCGGGGACCTCCCACGATAAGCATAAACCGACTTGTACGCGTGCCGGGACTAAGAACTCGACCTGAAACACAGGACGACCTCCACACATCGCCAAGTTGCTGATCCGATTGCGATGAGGAGTTACACCCTGAAAAAAGCGGCTAGACTCACCAGGGGCAGTTTCCTCACATGGCCACGGAAATTGCCCCACGACCAACCCCAGCATGTAACCGCTTGTAAGATCTTCATTAAATATGACAGTAAGGTCATATCGTGAGGTATCAAACACTTACCCAATTTCTACACTACATACTATCTGCTAAAAACTCCCTCTGACTTAGGCATCGGAGTGGCTTGCAGGTACACCCCCCACCTGTTTCCTGGAGGAGGAAACCGCTCACTGGACTTGGGCCGTCAAGGAGGCAGACTTCAAGGTTCTTATCGCAACAATGTGGTTTGCCCTTTTGATGTTATTAGTGAAAAACGTGTACCTTATGGGTCAAAGAATTAAGGATCTCCAAAATTTCCAGGTTTGTCTTGATATATATACTAGTATTTTACCGGTGCGATATATGAGATTTATATTTCAATTTAACATAATAAATTGATAAAGTAATTTGTAAAAAATAATTTATCAACTAAGTAAGTGCAATTAAATCTAAATGTATTGAGTTGCATGACTATTGTGAGATATGTGACTATAGGAGACGTCTCATGTCGGTACGTTGATTAAAAGTTTACCATAACGCTATCCATATACTTGAAGTTATCAGTTCTCACCAATGAGCCAAAATACAAAAAATATTACTTCTCTCTCCCTCTTCCTCCTCTCTCTCTCTCGTTATCTCTCCATTTCTTTATCTCACCTTCGTTGTTTCTCCTTCTCCCTTCCTCTATCATTTATCTCTCTATTTCCTTATCTATCTATCTCTCTCTCCCAGGCTCTCTTGCTATCTCTTCTTCTCTTTATCTCTCCCTCTCTACCCATCTCTTTCTCTTCCTCCATTTCTTTCTCTCGCCCTCGCTCTCTCATTCTCTCTCTATTCATAAGAAATAATTTATCAACTAAATAAGTGTAATCAAATTTAAATGCATTGAGTCCAAACTCAAACCATACACTTGAAGTTCTTACCAATAAGTCCAAATACGAAACATATGATTTTTCTCTCTTTCCTCCCTCTCTCTATCTCGTTCTCTATCCATTTCTTTCTCTTACCTTCTCTTTCTCCCTCTCACTCATTTCTCTCTCTATTTTCCTATCTTTATCCCCCTCCCTCCCATTCTATCTATTTCATTCTCTTTCTATTTCTTTCTCTCACCCTTGCTCTCTCTCCATCTCCCTTACTTTCTCCTTTTTTTTCTATTTCCTTACCTCTCTTTCCCCGCTCTCTCACTCCCTCTTCATATCCTTCTCTCTTTTTTCCTGTCTCTCTCTCCTTATTTCCCCTATCTTTCTATCCCTCTCCCTCTAACTCTCGTTCTCTCTTCTTATCTCTCTATTTTCGTATCTCTCCTTCTCTCCCCTGCTCCCTCCTCGTCTCTCTTTTCATATATTTATCTCTCCTTCTCTTTCACTCTCTCCCTCTTTTCCTATCTTTCTTTCGCCCTCTGAACTTTTATCTCTCCCTCCCTTCCTCCTCCTCTGTCTTCATCTCCTCTTTTTTTCCTTTTTACTCTCCATTTCTTTCTTTCCCCTCTCACTCCCCTTTCTCTCCCTTTGTCTCCCCTTTTTTCTCTATTTCCTCATCTCTCCTTTCCTATTTATATCTCTCCCTTACTCCCTCCTTCTCTTTCTTCCTCCCTTTTTTCTCTCTCTTTCTTCGTCTCTCTTTCCCCCACCATCTCTCCCTCTCCATTTCCCTCGTTCTCTGTCGCTCTCTCCCTCATCTTTTCCTTGCTTTCTCTTTCTCACTCCCTCTCCCCCTTCCTTCTCTCCCTTGCACTTTCTCCCATCTCTTTTTCTTCCTCTATATTCATAAAAACACAAATTATTTATTTATTATTATTGTTATTATTATTATTATTATTAATTCAAGAAAAATTCAGGCGGGTTAGGCTCACCAGCCTACTAACCCACCAATTCGTTGATAGTCAGACATGAAAGGATTTTAGGATTACCTTAATAGGCGAAAATAGGCAATAAAAAATAATTATTTTAAAATTACTTCAACAATCATCTCTTATATTTGAAATTTTAATTTTTAAATACGATTAACTTAAAAAATAAATAAATAAAAATTTTATCTAAAATCACTCAACAACCGTATAAATATAAAATTTTATAACTTAATTAAAAAAAAATAATTTTAAAATTACTTCAACAACCTATCTTATATTTGAAATTTAAAATTTTAAATCATTTAATTATACCGATTAAAAATAATTGGAAAGACAAATTTTCTAATGACGACACCTGAGCATTTAGCCTCCTAAATTCATTCTTCGCCCGCCACGTCAGTCATTGAGCTTCTAAATTTTATAATATTAAGCAAGGTTGTCAGGAGCGCATGCAAGAACGTAAGAACGCACGCTCCTACGTTTTTGTTGCTGGCTGCCGTTCCTATCCTTGCCTCGTGCCTAAAATCTTCAGAGACGCTCGGAGCGCCGTGTAAGAGCGCAGAAACGGTGAGAACGTCGCTCCCAGTGTTCATGCACAGCTGCCATTTCAGCCCAAGTTTTCACTGGACCTTGGGCTTCCAGACCCAACCCAACCCATTAGCTCACTAGTTATGACTTGTGCTCACTTCCCAATTTCATTTTGAACCCTAGCAAGCAGTTGCAGCAGTGCACCTTGCTTGAAAGCATCTGTCGCACACTTGTGCTCTTTGCGCCTTCGCTTTTCTCAGGGAAGCTGGTCGCCACTCGCCAGTCGCAGTACCTGGCCGCCTATTGCGTCCTGGGTTCAGTCTCTCCCTTCTCCCTTGTTTCCGATCGATGGTCTCCTTTGTAACTCAAAATGCATAGATTTTAAATGCTCCTCTGGTTACGTTTTGCCGTTCTCCCCCTTCAAAATTATTAGTATAGCTTTTGTGATTTGCTAAATTTTTAATAGCTTTTATGTTGCGAATTTATTGTATTACTGTTTCTATTTTTTAGTGTTGCAGTTGCTTATGTGATTGATGAATTGTTAATGTAATTTTTTTTAAGAGTGAAATGTCTTCCTTGAAGTAGATGTCGCTGGCTTGCAATTAGAGTATGACAAGACTTGAATTTAAACTCAATATCAATCAATGTAAAAAAAAAAAAAAAAAAACTCTATAAATCTATGCAATTTGGGTTACTACTACAATATAATATAATTATTTTATTTTCTTATTACTTTTTCTATTTGTGCGTTTTTTTTTTTTTTTTGTGTCTAATTATATGAGATTGGCGATTATTTTTTATTTTGCCATTATATAGTATATGGCAAGTATTTTTTTTAAGCCTATGTTCCTAGGTTTTGTGTCATGATAAAATATTTTGTAAATAATTATGTTTTGTGTTGCGTTTTTACGTTTTTATTCCTGACAATCTTGCTATTAAGATAAGATTAAGATGCCAGGTAGCGTATGTACAGTAGCCTCTAATTTTGGGACGAACCGCAACATGACATGTGGGTTCGAGAAAAAGTAGCGATCAAGTGAATTCCTAAACCCGTTAATACTTAGAACGTTAATTGATGAGTAAAGATAAGTAAGAGAAGCTAATAGGCCAAAGTGAATGATATTAGCATTATAAGCCAAAGTGTAGGCAAATATAAAACAAAATATGCAACTTATTTGTTTTAATAATATAAATTAAACAAATAGAAGAATTAAAAATCATTTTTACTTATTATAAAAAAATCAATTTTTTATGTAATTTTATATGAAAATTTTCAAATAAAAATCTATTTTTATGGCTATTAAATAAAAATCTATTTATAGCAATATTTATATAGTTTTATATTAAATAATACTCTATATTCAGTAAACATAGAAATTTAAGATATTTTCAGTTTTAAATATGAAATAACCAACCATATGTCAAGTAATAAATGTTTCTTAATTATTTTTTATTGGGTTTTGCTAACCTATGCCCTTAGGGCATAGGATAAGAAGTATTAATTATATCCGTTAATTATGATGTCTTTACTCATTTAATATGTAGTTGGCTTACTTAATTAATAGCATTCTCTTTCATATTTTTATGACTAAATTAACCCTTAATGTTTGGGTTATAATATTAAAATTTCCCTCCAAAAGATTTTCAGTATAATTTAATTTTTGGCTCAAACATATGCATAAACTTCCCTCCAAAATTATTTACGCCAAATCAAAGATCTTT
>JASCZI010061069.1:0-26030 GCA_036250425.1 Stylosanthes scabra
TATTTATGGATAATGGCGCAGAAAATGACACAATATATAAATATTCAGAACTACGACATGTATTGGGTACTTGATTACCGACGATAACCTGACAACCCTATTAACGTGCATAATTCTTTTGAAAAAACCCGTTTTTTAGATTGGTAAATTAGACTGATTCGACGTGTTCGACCTATTTTAACAATCATATTAAATAGAGAATCATGATAGAAACATACAGAATAATAATAAACACATTTTTTTATAAATAGAGAAAGAAAACAAAAAAAAAAATTAATATCCATTATTATTCATATTCACAACTTATATATTATTTTTATTATTTTAAATATAATTAATAATAATATTAAATAATTTTATAATTTTATTTTTCGAAAATAAAGTAGTTTTGTAAAAAAAAAGTTTTAAGATCAATTTAATTTTGTCTCAAAACCTTAATGACCAAAAGAGTAGTTATCCTTTTTGGAAAAGTCCGTCTATTTTAGACGGGTAAACGGATTTTACTCGACAGGTTCGCTCCATTTTGACGGGATATTAAACAGAGATATGTGATAAAAGAAAAAGTCTTCGAGATCAATATATTTGGGAGCCAATGCTCTTGATGGTGATGATAGATGAGTTACGAGTGATAATTCATATATTATGTTGGTGATGAGTTTTATTGTGTTTGGGTGATATGTTTTTTAATTTTGGATGATAGATAATTTAGTTATTGACTCCCTAAGGGCTCCCTAATGTTGGTTCTATATAACATTGTCGATGATAAAAATATGAAAAAGACTAGAGAACCAATATATTATCTCCAATTAGAAGCCAACATATACTATGGATAATAACTTAATGATGAATATATGAATTACGGATGATAACTCATAAATTTTAGATGATAACTCAATTATTGGCTCCCTTATGGCTCCCTAACGTTGATATACAGAATAACGACGAATATATTTTTATAAACGAAAAAAAACACAAAAGAATACATGTCTTCTTAATAACCATTATTATTTCAACTCATAAGTTATATAATATTTTAATTCTTTTATATATAACTAATAATATTAAATTATATTTTTGGTTTAAATTAAATTAAATTTCCCGTGCAAGACACGGGTAAATACACTAGTTAAGTGCGAAAAAGAGATTTTTTTAGGAGAAAAAAAAGAGATTCTTGGATCAATCAGCAGTACTTACCATTGGGCTTTTAATTTTTTTTTTTCAAGTCTTTAGGTCCAACATTTTTTTCTAATTCACAAGACTTGTTTTCTCTTGACCAAAACAAAAAAACTTATTTTCTTGTGGCCGTATGCCCCGTTATAATTCCAAAAAAAAGAACGATTTGTTTTCTTGTGACTTTAGTTTTTGCTTCATATAGGAAAATCTTAAGAATTAAGATTTAAATACTATTAACCTTATAAATATTACTATTTTATAATTATTATTAATTATTATATAACATATAATATCAAAAAATTTGTATAAACATAAATGTTTAAATATACTATTTTATTATAAACGTGTTATTCTAATTAAACTCAATTAAACTGGTTAAACATTTGATTCTACATGCATTAAAAATCAGCTACTAAATTATATTAGTCAATTATATAAAATACACGCTAAAATATAAAATACGTATAAAAAATATATAGTCAATTTTTTTGTATATATGGATCATTAGTGTTCTTATATTTGATTAATTAAATTTTTTTGTCAGTTAATCTCCAACTCCTAGTATTATAAATATTAGAAAAGAAAAATTTGTGTTATGTTTAAATCCAAAACTTTTTACAACAAAAGAGCGGATAGGAGGAGATAATATCATATGAGCTATGGTTGATCGATATATTATAAATTTATAGATGGCTTTGTCGATGAGCCGTAACTCATACGACATTATCTCCTTTCTCATTGTAAGAGGTCTCGAGTTCGAACCTCTCCTTAGACAAACAAAAAAAAATCTAACCTATGGCTTTAGGGTTTTCATCTATTATTTGACCAAGGTCGAGTTTTAAATTCCTATACACTAGTACACTACTATACTAAAAGTCTAAAACGCACCATAATTTAAAGCCTCGAGTGAGTGGTTTGATAAGTGATTCTAGCATGTGAGTCATGAGATAGAGAGAAAGGGGAAGCCAAAAAAGCAAAAACTGTATTTGCATTGGACAAAACATGCTGGTGTGTGTGGGTCATATAGGCCTTGGAAAAATCCAACCAAATACCATGGAAGGTGCCAATCCTTCAGCTCATAATATGCCTTCATCAGCAAAAACAAAATAAAGCAAAAACCATCTGGGGAAACCTTGCACATGACTATCGTTAAAGATGCTGAGAAACCCCCAAAATAAAGATGTTACATCACATCCCTTTTGCATTTCATCAGGACAAATAATAATGCTTCCTTCATCATCATTCACACAATTTCAAATGAGTTGTAAATGACTAAACTCATACTCATTGGGTTTGGATAAAGTAAATAATGAAAATAATGGAGATAAGTCTTCAAATTGTCTTTAAGATTGCTTGTGTATACCGAATTAATTTATGAAATTTTAATTATATTATTTTAATCATTGAAATTCGAAAAAATTGCATCAAATCAATTCCGATATCTCTTTCCCGATTATCAAATATCAAATAAGATCTAATAAATTGGTGTAATTCCTCGAATCATATCAATAAAAAAGTATTTATCACGTACAAATAAAAATAAAAATCCCATACTCTTCAAATAAGTAAGCATTATTGTTAACTATTTCAATGATTTAAATATATAATTGGTACTCTTCGTATTTTTTTTTCTAAAATATATTAGTATGTACTGTTAATGTGTTCTAAAATAGGTTGTGCCAAATCCAACGGCAAATTAAAATTCTAATCCTGAATTGGATAATGGTAAAGGCTAAATTTGGGTCACATGGAGAAATACACATGGCACACATGCCGAATAAAAATGGGTTGAAAACCAAGTAGAAGCATGTGCCTCTAGCTCATGTTGCATACACACATGTATTATACTATCCCATTTATTCATTACATATATAAATAAATAATAAAAAAGTTAGTATTATTAAAAGTATGAGTTTACATGTGTATTGTATTCTATTTTAATAGAAAGTAAAAAATAAAATTTATATACTAAGAAAATCTTATATATCTATATTAACTTACATAGAAAAGTGTTCGGGTATTTTGAGGTATTAAAGGTTTTCGTATTTTTAACAGTTGACATTTAATTGATTTCAATAATAAAATATTTTTTATTAAGATCAATGGTTTTATGATTAAGATCAACGATTAAAACCAATGGAATATTTGATACCTCGAAATACCTCAATATCTTCCTAACTTATATTTGTATTGAATAATTATGTATATATTGCACATATAATATAATAAAATAATGTTATTTAAATACTAAAATCAGCAGTGATATTTAATACATATTAAAATACGAAATACATAAATAATTTAACTCATTTTTAATATATATTTTATATTTTAATAGCTATTATATAACTAATTTTAGTGTATACCTATGGTAACCCAATCCAATAATACATCACATATATCCGTTAATCTTGGAATTAAGATTAAAAAAGGAATTAAGTTTGATTGAAAGAAATAGAGGGGTGGCACTTGATGAGTAGCATGCAGGGAATGTGCAGAACATGCTCTACGTTTCATGCTGCCTCACTGTCCCCCCCTTTCTCACATGCATAATATAATGCACTCTCTCTCTCTCTCATGTGCTCTTCTTTTTTCTGTTTTGTAATAACGGAGCTTTGCTGGCCCCATATCACCTTCACATGCACCATTTGGAGCAACTCAACCCCCCAATTTTTTTTTACAATATTACCCCTATACTATTTCCCCCTAGTGCAAGGACCTCTCGTGTATGTTGTTGTAATGTTGCATGATTAAATCTTTTTTTACAATATAATACCTAACGTTAATGGAATTGAAGAGAAGCTTCGTCTTGATACAATAGAATAATAAAAGAAAAAAAATGAAAGTGTAAGAACAATAAAATTATGCTACTTTTTGTCAATTTTTTTTTATTTTACAAAATTCTAAAACGAAAAAATATTAAAAATTAAAATAAAAAATAAAAAAAACACAAATCAAACACACATTAAATTGTTGATTAAAAAGAATATAATCTTAAACTCTGAATATAACCGAGTGTATGAAAAATAGAATATAACTAATCAAAGATTTTCTGATTTATGATCAACAAAATTATGATTTTTTTTGCTTTTTGGGTAGAACGATTTTTACTTTCTTATTGATACATTTTTTTATAACCTCTTTTTTAAATAAATATATTTGCATTTTTTATAAATAATTTGTCAATAATATAATTTTTTAGTAATTTTGATTATTACTGTTTATAGATAATCACATAATCTTTTAATTTTTACTCAAAAGTATTTATTGCAAACTAAGATAACATATTTTTTAATTATATATTAACCTAAGAATATACACACTCCTTGTCCTTTTTCATTATTTTAAAATTAAGTTTGGTTTAAGATTGTTCCATATCTTTGCCATCATGTGATCAACTGATAATTAATTAATTATTTTCACCTCTTGTGTTTATATGAATTTGTCCTTTTTCGATAGTGCCATGTATATGTATTTGGTAGCATGTATACAGGGTTCGATTTCATTAATTATTTGATTGACCAACTTAATTACTTTGTTTTAATTTGTAGATTATAGGTCGGCTTAATTCAATTCCTATTGCTCTCTACAACATTTTTAAAACCTAAAACTTAATTAAGAATTAAGAATAGAATTAATAGCTAATGAGCATCTCTTTTACATGCTTGCAAATATTCATGCAAGTGCAAAATTGCAAATTCACCACAAATTAAATGCACAAGTTCTTTCCTTTGAATTTGATACACTTAATTTGGACAAGTTTAATTTAGGCTTTGTATGTTTAATATTATTAAAAATATACTTATCATCATATATGAATAACGCAATATTTTTTAGGACTAATTTATAGGTTAATCCGAATTTTTAATTCAAGACTATGAGATTACGTTTGGAAAATCGACTAAAATTGAAAGACTGAAACTGAATTAAGTTTATTTATTGTGTTTGGTTTAAATTTATTAAGAGATAGATACTAGAAGGTAGAGATTGAATTAAGTAAATAGAAAAAGAATAAACGTTAATATTAAAAACTTTAATGTTATGTGAGAGTATTTGAGTAAAAAAAAGTTTTTTAAATTTCAATTTTAGTTCTCAGTCCTCCAATCCTTTCTAATTGGAGGTACTGAAAATACTAAAATTCTGAGAACTGAGACTGAAATTTTAAATCCAATACTTATCTAACAAACACAATACTAAATCTCACTCTCCTAATTTCAATTCGAGGCCGAGGAACCAAACGCTCCCTTATAGTTCATGTTTGATGCCATTGCTACGGAATGATTGAAATCAAAGATGGTTGTATTTTATTTTGAATGGTATAGGGAGAAAATGGTAATTAAGTTTGAAGAGTGTGTAGGTGCCGGGACCTTGAACATGTGCCGTTACAGAGGTGAAGGCTTTTCTGCCTCTCTGGCTCGCAAGTTGCGCCTCTCTTCCCGCTTCTTCTTTTTCAATTGGGCTCACACCCCAAACTATTCTCCTCCCTCTTCTCAAATTACAATTATACCCTTATCACATTTTACCATACAAATTTAGTTTTACATCAAGTTAATAATGGAAAACTTTATATATTTAATTAAATTGTAAACAAATAATTCTTGATTATTAATTTTATGTAAAAATAATTGTATACAAATTAGAAATTAAATTAATAGAATTTAATTTTGATGCTCTTAATTTTAAATGATAATTTAATCAAATTTATATATTTATGTAATTTCGAAATAATAGGTTTGAAAATTAATTTTTTTTATAATGTGATAAAATATAATTAATTATATGTATAAATTGTAAAAAAAAAATTACACTGATAGTATATGAAAAATTAAATTCAAATTAATAATTTTAAAATTTTAAAAGCTAAAATTTAATCATGTTTATAAAACTAGGAATTAAATTAAACATTTAATTGCATCTTGCTATCTTCTGTGAACCTTATCTTCACATTGCACACTGCATTAAATAGATGAGGATTAATTGCAGCCGGGTCTTATAGTTTATTTTGTTAGTTGAGAGATGCAAAGAAGCTATGCTTTTTGGATGGGCAAAGTAGGCAAGCAATATATTTTCATTGAATCCGGTTAGGGAAATTTCAACTTATTAACATTAACATTCTTCATTAACATATATTTTAGTGATTTATTAGTAAAAATAAAAAAGGACACGTGTGTATGGCAATAAGCCAACAAGAATTTATTTATTTATCAAATTTCTAATTCATGTTCATATATATTAATCTACTTACATGGTCTTCATGGTTTCTTTGTTCCCTACAAAGCTCATCTTAAGTTAAGTCCTACATGGCTGCATATACATGTAACTACAATATTTTATTAATGGTTTCAACATTACAATTTTTTTGAGTCAATAATGACAGCTACTTCTTTTCGGTGATTAGTTAACATAGAACTTAGAAGTTCGTAAGAAAAATGTTTCTTAAGTGTATAAAAAATATTTATTAAATTATATAAATTTGTAAAGTTATTAAATAGTAATTTAACTATTTTTAAATTTATAACTTTTTTATTTATAAATTTTACTATTATAATTTAAAAATAATTAAGATAATACTTTTTAAAATAATTAATAAATCAATAATACTAAGTAACTAATAAAAATTCAGCCAACGAACAACTTAAATTAGATATTTTATTTTTTATATTGTGAATGTTCTATTTCTCAATTCTCAAAAAATATAAAGTTGACCGATTGTTAATTGCTTTATGTATCGAATATTCTATTATTTTTATTATGAACGTTTAATAAATAATAGTTATAAATATTTAACTTTTATTGGCTAATTTATTTTCAAAAAGAGAAAGTCCTGGGAGCCAACATTAGGGAGCCCATAGAGAGCCCATAGGGAGCCAATATCAATTTTCTTTCTTTTCTCTTTCCTCTTTTATCACCCATTATTTCCCTAATTATACTTATAAACTCACTATGGACTCCTTAACGTTGGCTCCCTAGCATTATTTTTTTTTATTGTCAATTTGGAAGAGTTTGATGCACGGAGAATTGAGAATTCTATTCAATTTCTTAAAAAAATAAGAAAAGACAGGGGTATTTATGTAATAAGCAACATAATGAGGAGGCAATTTCTGTAAGCCTCATTACTTAAACCCTTCTTTCGCCCCCCAACCAAACAAGACTTACAGAAAGAAAGAACGAAACAGAATACACATTCTTCTTTTCCTTCTCTTTCTTGATTTTCATTCCTCTCTTTCTTCCTTGAAGATGAACACAACAAAGAAGCACAACAATTACAAGCTCTCTGTGAAAAGAGCCACAAGAAGAAGTAGAAGAAAGCAATCAACAATGGTAATAATGAAGAAGAAGAAGAAGCAGAACAATAATATGAAGTCATCATCATCATCATCATCATCAAAGGTATCACAGAAGCTTGAAGCACTGAAGAATCTTATTCCTTCCAAGAACTACAATAACAACAGCCACAGTAGCATGGTGATGATGAAACCAACTGACAGATTGTTTCAGGAAACTGCTGATTACATCATCTCACTCAAGACAATGGTCGTGATCTTGCAGAACTTGATTGAATTTTATGGCAACACCACAACCACAACAACCTCAACCACTTGTGAGAACAATAGTAATAACAATGAAAATGTTGTCATGTTATAGCTTACTTTTTTTTTTTTAAAGTGTTCTTTAATTTTATCCTTTTTATTTATGAGAAGATCTCTGTGCTGGTGGTCTCTTTTTTAAGGTCCATTAAGCGTAAATTATCGTGTATTAATAATTAATCCCTAGGAATTTAGCTACAAAAAACCCTACTTATTTTTAGTAGCTATTAGTCTCTTAATCTATATTATTTATTTTATTTTATTAGATTCCCTTATTTATTAGCTTAATTATTTGGTTTGGTGGCAGAATGATGAAAGTTTGGGAATTTTGTAGAGAAAATTCAGAACATTGCATGTAACAATTCTTTTTATTTTTTTTGGATTTTGCTTCTTCTGTTTTTCTCCTTCCAATAACAAAATTTCGATTTTTTATTGTTTATTTATTTTTTAATCTTAATACTAGTTTTTTTTAAATCCATTTTAGTAAAATTTGTATCCAATTTAGTAAGTTGCGCTCATTCTTTTTTTTTTTTTAATTGATCTAGCACAAGAGTAAAGCTATCTTTATTATTAGCCATGTTCATTATCTATTTCTATTCAACTGCAATCTATGAACATGTTTAACAAGTACTTTTAAGTTATAATCACTCAAACTGATGAAATGTCCCAACCAAATAAAGGTGGGTACCTATGCAGTTAATGATGCCTAATTTTGGTGGAATCAAAATTATGTACAAGCCCACCATTCCTTTCATCCCAAATAATAATGTACTTATATATGTTCCAATTATTTTATGATATAATAATTAATAAAATAAAATAAATATAGAATAAAAATAATAATATGTCTTATTATTGTATAATGTATATATATAAGAATTTATGATTTTAATTCTGTTGCTTTCTCCAGATGGTAGGTGTATGTATCCTAGCTAGTAACATATTTGTGGTCAGGTGCTACAGTGTAAACTGTAAATGTGTATGTAATAGGGACCCTAATCTACATCTACAACTACAAAGAGAAAAAAGGAATTAAGAGTGCTGCCCATTTTTCAATTTTTGCTTCAACTCATATTTATCTTTCAATTTTCAAAATTTAAATTGATATATCTTTATTTTTTTTCCACTGTCTTATTTCTTATTTCTGGTGCTCTTGCTTAAAGTCCCATGTTAATATATAGATTAAAAAAATTGATTGAAAATATAAAAATTTAAGTTTTTAATATATTTATTAAATATGAATGTTTAAATTTTTTGTTAAAAATAAATTTATCTTGTGTTTTCAGAATATATATTAACTAAATTCTTAAATTATTATATATGTAAGATAAAATTTAATTTTTTATATTTTTTAAATAAACAAATAAATTAATAAGCACTTGACCAACAAAGTTGGCTTTAAAGT
The DNA here is from genome assembly GCA_036250425.1 of Stylosanthes scabra. Lineage (NCBI taxonomy): Eukaryota > Viridiplantae > Streptophyta > Magnoliopsida > Fabales > Fabaceae > Stylosanthes > Stylosanthes scabra. Next base: position 9,166 of record JASCZI010061069.1, read on the forward strand.
GATATATGTAATAGAGAAAGTATTAGTAATTAATAAACAAATATTTAACGATCAGTTAATTTATACTTTTTTAAAAATAAAACATTTAAAATTTAAAAAAATAAATTATTTAATTTAAATTATTAGTTGAATTTTTATTCATTATCTAATGTACTAATAATTTTTTTTGGTGTAAGTTGTACTAATACTAATAAGCAAGTTTATGAGATATACGGTTGATGATCATTTAAGAGCATAATACATGCATTGGATGGGCCGATGAGGTATGGCACACTAAGTTATAGTGCGATCGTTCTCAGAAAAAAAAGCATGTGCACATCACACTGAGAGAGTGCATATTATGATGTAGCAAAACAAGAGTGCAACACACACTTACTTACTTATTTACTTATTTGCATCTACCATATATATCACACAATGAGGAAGTATGTGCTCATATCCGCCGTTTTTCTTTTAGATCTAAGTAAAATTATTACATTATAAATCTTTCTTAAAATTTTTTCATATATTTTAAAACTTTTATTTAAAAATATATTAAATATAAATATTAGTTTAAGAATATAAAAATATTATTATGAATTGAATTACACATTTCTATAATTTTATGTAAAATATTTATTGTTTTAATTAGTTAAATTCCTGATCATAATTAAAGATATTTATATCCAGGCGGAGGTTGAAGAAAAATTTTGGGGGTCAAATTAAATTTTTAAAAAAAGAATTTGGCAAAATTTTAAAAATTCTAAATTATAAATTCTCTATCAATATATTTTAATATAATGATATTATATATTATTGTATCTTATTAAAAATATTAAATTAACGAACCAATAAAATATAAATAATATTAAATTAAATAGAAAAAAAAACAAAAAAGACTAGTGTAATTTGCAATAAGAGCTTAAAGTAATAATATATATAATCTGAAACTATTAAAAAATTAATTAAATTCTATTGGTCACTGTCACCAAAAAAAAATTCTACATGTCAATAATCCAATTTGGAATAAATTTAATTTGAATTAAGAAAAAGTAATAAGTAAATGGGAAACATGAAAAATAAACCTAGTATACTTAATTTAACAATCATGCTAGGTAGTAATAATTTAAATTGGATGTTCTATTTCTTTATGTTTTGCATGTTCTGTTTTTAAGTTTCGAATATTCTGTTTCTTAAAAATATAAAGTTGGCTGAAGTTGCTTTAGGTTTAGGGTGTTCTATAGCTTTCATTATGGATGTTCTGTAAATAACAATTTTAGATATTTTATTTTTTATTGGTTGATTTATTGTTTAGAAAATTATTAATTACTTATATCTTTCTTAATTTAGTAGTATAAAAATTAACTAATTGAATTAAACATATAATATGATATAGTTTTACTAAATATTTTGTAAAAATTTTGGGGGCCATTGCCTCCCTTAGTCCCCAAGAAGCTTTGCCGATGTTTATATTAGAAATTATTTATATCAAGGTCTTTTGCTCATTCAATGTAATAACTACCATTGTTACGAGCAATAAAACTTACGTAAAAATCATCACCACAAAAATTAGTTTCTATGGTGGGAGAATTCTAGACCTTCTAAGACTTTTTTAAGGTGTTGTTTCTCCATGTGAGATTAACACAATGTAAAACATATATATTATATTTTTTATTGATATAAAATTTATAGATATATTTTATAAAGTATAAATTTTTTGTTTAACAACAGATTTCTAAAAAATTACATACATAAAAAATATTCACCAGTATAACATACAAAATTTTAAAATTGACAAAAATAATGGTAAATATATTTCAGCGAAATATTGATTGATTTAACAAAAAATCCCAAAATACTCTCATGTATTAATAATTTAATATACAAGGGAAAAAACATATTTTAATCAATTTTTTAAAAGAATTTTTGGTACTTAACTCTACATCCAACACATGCATATTATCATAATATAATGTCACTATATCGGTAAAACCTCTTTAAAAAATGAGAGAAAATTTCAATGAAAAAAAAGTAAAAAGATAAAAGTATTTTTAAAAGAGAATTGTGGTGATATTTGATATAATATCTGAGTGATATGGACAGCAATATGCTCTGATATCACATTCCTGGGTACAAGAACATGCCTCTGTGGCTGTCATGACCTTGACATGCATGCTCTCTCATTGAAGGAGGAGTCAATTATGACACTTGAAAAACTATCCCATGTGCAAAAGCCAATATTTAAGGGTTCTTTCCCTCTTTTGGATATCACCATTTGTCTCTCTATCTAATCTCCCCATGCCCTCAATGCTCACAACTCACTGACTAACTACTCAATAAAATCTACCAATCATCGAGCGGTTAGTCCGTTTTAATGAATATTAAAAATTTAAATTTTATTTTATGCATACACCAATTCATTAGTCATCCATAAAAATTTAAATTAATCATCAATTTATTGAATTAAACATATTGTGAAAATTAAAAAAAAAATAATAAAATTTCAGTTAAAATTTTTAATGCTTAATTTATTAGTTCATTTAATGGAATAAAATTTTAAATTTTATGTTATATATCCAGCAACTTATTAGATAATCACAAATTCTTAAATGTAATTTAGATTTACAACTCTATTAGAAATATCGGGTAGGGAAAAAAATTTTCAATTGCAAAAAATAAATAAATAAAATTAGTCTCGTGTGGGTTATCTCTATTTAGTATTTTAATATCCTATGTTTGTCCTATATGAGTACACTTCTCTCTTTATGCATGTTGTTATTGTTCTTGTTCTTATTTCACTGACAATTTTGTTTTCTTGTTGGAGTATGAATTTTTACTGCTTACTTTAAATTCTACCGAACTTATTATTCGCCCTAAGTGGCTAGGCAATGCTGTTAAAACTTAAGTCATCACTAGGATTTAAACAATGTGGAATTTGAATAGTAAAATTCAATTATAAGTTGGAATTTTTGAATAGTATATGTATCAAATCAATAATTATGAACTTATATATCATCGAATAAATAGTCATTCTAACCTTAAAAAGATAGAAGTTTAGGCAAAATGATGTTTAAAAGATTAAGATAATAATAAAATAACTCTTAAAAAGTCGATGGTCAACTTTTTTTTATAATTTATTTATGAAATTATTAATTTAACCCTATTTCCATCTTCTTCGTTCCCTACCATGATGATTGCTATCAGTAGGGTGTTAAAAGGCCAGGTCAGGCTAGGCTTTGCTTTAATAGGCTTGACCTACAAAAAATTAAATTAGCCTATTTTTTGTCTATTACCTATTATAGGCTTATTTTTTTTGTTTAATCTGAATTATTTAAAAAGCCTGACCTGACCTTAGGCTTGTTTTCTAAGTCTGTAATAATAAAAAAATGTCTCAATATTTTTTTTGTTTAATTTGAAATCAGACTAGCCCAATAAAAAAATTTCAATAAATAAGTTGTTGTAAATATTGGGCCTATGACTTAATAGACTTGTATAAATTAGAACAAAAAATTGTTTTGAATCAACAAAAACATATATTTTTATAGTATATTTTTATGAAAAAAATAAATGGATCAGCCTATTGAATTTAAAAGGTTTTTTTTATAGCACAAACCTAGCCTATATATATAAAAAGCTTTTATATTTATCTAGGCCTAACAAGACTTAATGTAAACCAAGCCTAAGGCGCCTGTTACACCCCTAGCTACCACCCTCTACGATAAATTCATCATAACAACTACCACCATCTTTTCCAAATATTAACATGTAAATTTTGAGCCAATTTTTTTTATGATAGGAAATTTTGATAACACTACATATATAGAGATAATAATGTAAAAATAATATTATTCACACACTATTTTAATACACCTACATTATTTACACTCGTATAAAAATATGAATGTTATAGACGGACTATAAAAAGAAAAAGATAATTAATATATCAATAATCATATTTTATACATGTATTAATTTGATGTTTACTAAAATGTGTGTGGATAGTAAAACCGTAATGTTCATTTCAAACAAAAGTAATTTTAATTTATTTGTTGTGACTTAAATTTTTTAGGCTAGATTTTATTATTTTTATGTTTAACGCGTAATTCTATCATATATAAAAACACATGAATAGATACATAGATGCATGTACAGCTAAATTTATCCATAAAATTACTACGTTTGAATAAAGTAATTAAAGGAAGAAATATAATTTTAGAGAATAATCAAAGTTTATCGCAAAGAGTAAATATATATATATAATTAGAAGAATTTATAAGATGTATTGAAGCATTCCAGTGAAGAATTTTAAGTGGTTAAATTAAAAGAATTTAATTTCCTCGTTATTCTATCCATCTTGCTTAAAAGATTATTGGAGATAATTAGATATTCTTATCTATAATTTTTTTTATAAATACAAATAATATATTCACTTCATCCAGATAAAAAAATTAATTAAAGTGCATTTAAATTTTTATAAATGTTGAAACAAAACTTTAAATATTTTCCAATTTTGTTTTGACTTATATAAGCAAGGTGTGGTTGCTGCACTCTTTATCACTTCATAGACAGTTAAATTTGGGAGTCTGTGGTGTGTCATTGAACTATATTTATTGCCTGTGTTTTCTTTTTCTTTTTTTTTTTTTTTACTTTTATTGCTTGTATTACCCGGTGCAAATTAATTATTAAATTAGTTATTGTATAAAAATAATATATAAATATTCATAAAGTTTATTAGGAAAAATTTAAAAGGGAGATATATAATGTATTTTAAAAATATCAAAGAAAAGTAATTTATATTTTATAATTACATCTCACTTTTAAATTATTTATGATTAATTTTCTTAACATTTGTATATTTTATGGCCAATTTTAATTAGGAGTACTTTAGTCTTCCATTCTTAGTCTCTTAGAATACTCAATATTTTTCTTTTTATATATCAACATAAAATTGATTTCTCACTGTGTAAAATGAAACTTCATCCAACATACAGTAATGTAATTATTATGCATGGCAGTACTTTTATTATTTGTTTTTGCTTACATTTTTATCCAGTAATTTACTTATTAGTTCATAAAGTTACAAGTGTGGGTTCAAATTATTTTCCAAAAAAGGTGTTAAAGAATGTTCAGCTTTAATTGAGCCAACATCACATTGATTCACTCTATAAAGCTTATAATATGTGCAGCCTTTCTTGTGATTATGATGATCCCAATTATGAACACATTTTGGTAATTACTGCTGTCACTTCTGTAGTCACCTTGGGCATCTTTTTACCGATATTTTGTATCAATTTTTCCTTATTATATTGGCTATTTTAGAAATATTTTTTTTATTTATAAAATTGAGTAACATGGTAAATGTATTATGCATGGTCCTTCAATTAAAATTAAAGTGTTGAATTCAATTTTGAAAATAACAAGGGAAATACTCTCATCATATTTGTAGCCAAACCGACAAGAACTTATATCTCTGATCTCCAATTCCTCAATGTGAGAAAAGCGTGGCAACTCCTTCACCGTATATGTTCTTTAATATCTTTTACTTTTGTTTTTGTTTTCACTATCAAAGTTCTGCTAAAGATGTGTTATTCAAATTGGTTCCTAACAATTCTGATTAGTTGTTTTAGTCTTTGAAAATTGTAATTATAAGTTAAATTATTCTTTTATCAATTAATAACATATCATGATTAACTATTATGTGTTACAAAATAATTTATTGATATGTTATGTAAAAAAATGTCAATTATTTATTGGATTATATTATTTGTATATTAAAATTGTCAAAAAAATTAACATTAAAATACAAAATACATATTAAAAATAATATTTATTTATATATAAATATATGATGACTGATTTTAATGTATAAATAAATTTGTTGTTATTTATTTTATGACACACCAATACATGTTATCACCTAACCGAGAGAATGAAGTGCAAAATCGTCGGAGAGAGACTTCAAGTAAGGGAACACAAGATAAGAAACACTATATATAACTCAAAATCTTAAGGTGTCAAGTAAATGTGTTTTTCATCTTATAAATTCCTCATTTCTCTTTGTTTTTTTCAATATGAGACTAATTTTAGTGTCCACTCATATTTGAATCTCAATAATATTTTGGTCCCTAACCTGGTAATTTGCCATGTAATTCTTAGACAGTTGAGTAAATATGAGTATGTATGCTATGTTACTTACCCATGCTTATCTTAGACTGTAAAGACAAACTCTGTAGAATTTTTCAGTGACCACTCAAAGATTCCAAATTGAAGAGGTCCCCTGTAACCTGTATGGTTCAAAAGTGAACCCTGCAGTGTTTTAGTGTCATGGATGGACGAATTAAATTAAGTTTTATTTAGTTAAAGTTTTGATATAATCATATCAGTTTGGTGTCTTTCTCTTAGCAATTATGTTTATTGTCATTGTGCTTTTGGATAAAGTTGTTGGTAACATTTTCTAGAAAGAGAAGTAACAAAATTAAAGTGTTCAAAAGGAAACAGTATTAAGGAGTAACATAATTTGAAACAAAAAACCAAAGCCTAATCACATGGTGAAGATCATAGAGGATGCAAGGCTGATAAGTAATAACAAAAACATCTTGAGGGTCTCTCACTTTGTCCTCGAAGACATATAAATTGTTGCGAGCCAACTAGATATTCCCCAAAAGATAGGATCTCATCTTCCCCTTTTTCTTTCTTTTTGATCTCCCTTCTCCAAAATGCAACAATTTTATCCACTGCCACCGTAGGCTGCCGCCTCTAGCCACGGCTGAATATTTTAAATTCTAAATCTTAAATATTATTTTTTTTATTTGAGTTTTTTTTTTATTGTTTTTAGTTTGAGATTTTTTTGAATGTTCAATTATTGAATAATTTATTGGTTTAAAAAAAGTTTTGGCACCTAATATTTAGGTTTTACATTTTATGGGTCATAAAATGGATATTGTCACTCCTATTTTGGTAATGCTATTCTTTTTTTTTTTCTATAAATTCATCATGCAAGTATATAAAGCAAAAAATTTTATATATGGAGTGATATTATAAAAATAGAGTCTAATTATCATTCTAAATTCTTTACTTTAATTCAAACACTATTTTGTGAAATTCACAATTTTCCAAGTGTTATAATGATCATTTAAGTAATAACCATGAAAGTCGAACCTGTGTACATATAAAAAATATATTTATGTATAAAATATAAATTTTGAAACAAAATAAGAATTTAATTTTGATATGTAAGGAGTTTTAGGATTTATAAATTAGAATATAGATGATTTTTGTAAGTAGCAAATTTGAAAATAAATTATTTTTATGAATATGATAATTCAAAATTGGATATGTGAATAAAAATCTTTCCAACCAATTTTTAATAAAAAAAATACGATTTTCAACTGGTTAATTTATGTTTTTGGTTGAAAGCAATTTATTGGGTTTTGATCAGTTCTCCTGGGCTTAGAAAAATTAGTTTGGCGAGTTTGGCGCAAACCGGGACAAAAATAATAGCTTACTTAAAAAAAAAGAACTGGGGCAGAAAACAGCCATAGAATGGACCAACCTGGAACCCAGTCTAAGACAACCCAAGCAACAAATGAGAAGCCCAAAATTGGCGTCCAACCCGACCCGAGACCCACTTTTGAAGAGAGAGAAAGAGAGCAGATTTTGGCGGTAGGGTTTTACATTTTTGTTCTTCCCCAACTCTGTTATTCCTCTACTCACCACCTCCTTCGTCGCTCTCTTCTCTTCTCTTCGCTGCTCTCGCCGTCGCCGGAGCTCTTCCCTGAACTTCGCTCCTCCGTACTCTCGCCGTAATTTCTTCAGGTAGCATGGCCATACCCTCACTTGCTTGTCTCTTGTTGCTACTTTACCTATTTTTGCTTATATGCATTGTCTTTGACTTTGACTTTGACTTTTACATTATGAAGACTTCGTTGTATTGTTGATGATAACCATATGAATGATGGAGTATACTTCGTATAGTAGCTACTAGCTAGAGTTTTTTGTGCTATATGTGTTATTTACAAATGTTTTTGGATATAAACTTTCATAATTTTTAGTGGTCAATACTTCAATCCAAGGGTTCAGAATATGATAGTTATTATAGTCTTGTTAATCCGGTTGAATTTATGGTCTGGTGGTTTTTGCTTACCAGAGCATTCCTTAAACCCTAGCTGAAGAAAGAAAAAGAAGAAGAGCGTTAGTTTTTTGGCAAGGTACACATGGATATGGGCGAAGATGGCACTGAAGGGAGCTCCAGGAGGATCCAAGCACGGTTCGTGACAAAGCTTGAAGCTCCATTCCAAGTCCCAACTTCCACCATTGCCATCCCCTCTGACCTCGCGCGCTTCGGCCTCTCCTCCCTCATCAACGCCCTTCTCCAATCCAAAGGTATTATTGTTGTTATCATTCATTCCAGCGCTATAAGAAAGTGACGAAACCGAACACTGTTTTTTTAGAGGTAGAATTAGGTTGTGTAAGTTAGTTGGTTTTTATTTTATTTTTTGCAGATGCTGATCATAAACCGGAGCCATTTGACTTTTTGATCGATGGCGAGTTTGTTCGGATGTCACTTGAGCAGTTCCTTCTGGCCAAGGGGATTTCTGCGGTAAATTATAACAAAATATGCCATTACGTTATAAGTTGAGACATTCAGTTCTAAGCATTTAGTTAGTTATAGAATATGTGACATTGAAGGGAAAATGAAAAGCTGCACTGCAAATTCATAAATGTAAATATATAAAAAATGTATTTTATTTGTGAAATAAATATAAGTTAATTTTAAATAATGGGAATCTGTTCAGCTTGCATCTCTATTATGCCCATTTAAAAGAATTTCGAGGGGAGTGGATTTGGGACATAAAACTACGACCTATCCATTCCCTTGCTCTTTATCTGTTAGCATGGAAAGTAATTATCCGTTGTTCTAGATGAATAGGCACATAGCTAATCATTGTGAATGATTGATTTTAGGAAAGGATATTGGAAATTGAGTACACAAGGGCTGTTGCTCCACGAAAGGAGGAAGACCCTTCTATGCATGATGATTGGGTCAGTGCTGTTGACGGTTCATCTTCTCGGTAAGCTTGTAATGTGTAGTGTTTTGACACAACATTTCTTAAAAGACTTACATATAATAATTCAGCCTTGAGTTTGGGTATTTTATCAACTGTATAATGAATTAGGACATAGTGTACTTGCAACTTATTGTATCCTTTAGTTTGGTTTTTCATATTTGCTGATGGCAAGAGTAATTGTTGTAAAATTTTGGCAACGATGGAGCATAGTAGTAGAACTATCAGATGAGACAACTACCTTTGCTTGTGAACATGTTGTTAAGCCTGTTATATATATTTGCCAGTTGGATGAATGAATGTGTTTTACTTAGAGTTAGTCCTTGCAAGTTGGAAATATGTTTGTTTTAGTGGTTATTATATTAGACTTTTTGTTCTGTTCCACAAAGTAAAATTGATTCTAGATCTTGATGTCCTTCACTGAAAATACGAAGTTGAATTCTTTGCAGGTTTCTTCTGACTGGATGCTATGATGGTTTAGGGAGGTAATAATCTAGTGTAGTTTTGTTCTTAAAGCATAATTCACATATTTTATGTTGAGTTGAGTGACATATCATTTTGAGTCTCCATCTAGTGAACTTCCACTGACTTCCATCATATGAATATATTTCAGGGTGTGGAAAGGTGCTGGACTATGTACCCATATGTTGGAGGGACATAGTGATGCTGTTACATCTGTTGGTATCATCAATCCAGAAGGTATGAAGACATGGAGTTTCCTACATGCTTCTACCTTTGTTTCTGTTATGTTTTTCCGATTGTCCAATATTAAGAGATGCATATTTAATTAATTTATTATTATTTTTTTATTTGGCTTGTAAACATTTGTTCTCATGCATATACATTACTCATCAAGGTTTTGCTATATTCAGGTGTGGACACTGTGACACTGGCTACTGCTTCGAAGGACCGGACACTAAGGCTATGGAAGGTAACTAAAACAAACTGCTGAGCCACAATCCCATATATTGAGCTTATGCTGATTTCCTATTTACTCGTGTAAAAGATCAATATAGAAGAGGATATCAGCCGTACTATGAAGATTAGGGCTTTCAAAATCTTGCGTGGTCATAAGGCTTCGGTACAGAGTGTTGCTGTGCAGACTTCTGGAGAAATGGTTCCTATTTACTTCTCTATTATTTTCTCCACATGTTTTTATTAGTTTATATTATTATATATGATTTAATAATGGTCTGTGACACCAGTCTGCTTATGTCATTACATGTGCTAGGTTTGTTCGGGTTCTTGGGATTGCACCATCAACCTGTGGGAAACTAATGACAATGGAGAAGATGACCTAGTCTCTAAGAAGAGAAAAGTTAGAGGTCAAGTTGAGGAGTCTCAGTTAGAGGTTTGTACTTTGTACTTATTCTATATTTCTTGAATCTTGATTGACATCACAGCCAAGCTTTCATCAATTGCATTTTGTTGTATTGTAGGGTGAGGCTGTTACAACCCTCGTGGGTCATACACAGTCTGTATCGTCTGTCGTTTGGCCACAACGAGAGTCAATCTATTCTGCCTCATGGGATCATTCAATTAGAAAATGGGATGTGGAGACAGGCAAAAACTTGTCAGATATCGTAAGTTGACAACTTACTGCTTCCCCTTATTGTGTGTCTAATTTGTGGAAATTGTATGTCTTGCAGTCTAAAACTTTTACTCATAAACCTGGTTCTATATGATAGATACAACACTCTGTGGTTATCTATTTATGTTTATTTTTGGTTATTGGTTAAATTTTTTTCCTTCCTATAAGGTATTATTGCAAATTATTATTACTTATGGACAATTGGATACCTAAGGCAACATTGTCCTCTGTTTACAGTTCTGTGGGAAGGTTCTTAACTGCCTTGATATTGGTGGGGAAGGCTCTACTCTGATAAGTGCCGGTGCTTCTGACCCTATCCTCAGGATTTGGGATCCTCGTAAGCCAGGTTAGTAAATACATCGAAAGATTTCCTCATACCCCTCAGAGATCATCATATGCATGCATACCGGTATCATATAACAAAACGTTTCCTTTGTTCAGGGACTTCTGCTCCAGTTTTTCAGTTTGCATCTCACACTTCTTGGATCTCTGCTTGCAAATGGCATGACAGTTCTTGGTTTCATTTGCTCTCTGCATCGTATGATGGGAAGGTTATGTTGTGGGATCTTAGAACAGCGGTAACACATCCATTTCTTTTCTGATTGTTTTATCCTAGTGGTGCAACTATGAATCATGGTCAGTATTACCATTGATATTTTCTTCTTCGTTAATGTTGCAGTGGCCTCTATCTGTCATAGAGTCACACACCGACAAGGTATCCAATGATCCTTCCCTGCTTCAACTTCTTTTCTTTCATACTTGATTAAATGATTTGCGCCGAAGTTTCTGTTAATCAAATTGTCATTTGTTTGATTCAGGTTTTATGTGCTGACTGGTGGAAAAGTAACAGTGTTACCAGTGGTGGAGCAGATTCAAAACTATGCATTTCTTCAGAAATTCCTGTATAGTAAGTTAATTGTATTATGGGTTGTTTTGGGGACATGCTGTAACAGTAGCAGATATTTATTATCATATAGGGAAGGAATCCAAATTTTGTGCCAATTTTGTCTTAAGGCCAATTTTTTGACAAAAGGATTTGTTCTAAAACATTTGTCCTGGAAATTTATATATAAAACAGTTTAATTTTTATTTACAATTGATAGCGGAAGAATTTTATATCGTGTATTATTATGTCAATAAAAAATAACCAAGCTTTTAACACATTTTTTGGTGACATAGCACATTAATACTGAAAAAAAAACTCTAAAGTTGTTAATCATTTTAGAAAAAAAAAGTAATCAATTAAACACATTTAAATTTATGATATTTATAATTTTTATTACTTGTGGGTTTCATTATGTTAATTTAAGGATAATTAAAACATTTTTTTCCCTTAAAGTGATTAACATTAGAGGAGTTTTATCCATGCTAATAATGAGATTTGAACTTGAACCTCACGTAAACCACTGGAATTCTTTCCTATTATACCAATTATAGTGATTCCAATCATAGTGATTTATATATGCTCCATTCTTTTAAGTGTGCAGATAACACAACTTACAATTCAAGTGAGAAAAGACAGTAATATAGTACAGAAAATATACTTATTTTTTTTTTGAGAGAAATAACATGAAATCTTAGTTGGCTAATGCTCTTATATTGTGCTAATTTATGTTTTGATCCACTTGATTAGTCTATCTAGATTACTTTTAGACAAACCACATTGTTCTGTGCCAAGTTGAACCTTCTGCCTTAGACTTGCAGCTCTTGCTTTCAAGTTTTCATCACTCAAAAGCTTCTCAATTTTATCTCTGATTTCTCCTTTTGTGACTATGTCACTTCCCTTGCGTTCAAGTCCAATTCCTACCTTCCAAACATCACAAACATAACTCCTATTCAGGAATTGATCTGCAAATTGAGGCCAACATAAGATTGGTACCCCATTGCTTACACTTTCCATTGTGGAGTTCCAACCACAATGACTTATAAAGCAAGCAACCGAAGAATGACTTAGAATTTTTTGTTGTGGCGCCCAACCAACCATCCTACCACGATTTCTTACCCTTTCTTCAAACCCTTCCGGATACGGATTTTGCATTCCTGCTTTGATATCCGGCTGCAGAACCCATAGGAAAGGCCTATTCGACGATTCGAGTCCCAAACATAGTTCTTGGAATTGTAGAGGCCTAAAAGCTGTGATGCTTCCGAACGCAACATATATAACTGAACATGGTGATTGTTGATCCAACCATTTCAAACATTCCTGGTCTTGTGACCAGAAATGGCCTGCAGAGTGGTTAATCTCATTATGGTTTGATGAAAGGATTGGCCCTATTGGTGTGAGTTTTGGAGCCAGAGAAAATGCTTCAGGCTCAAGATCATAAGCTGAATTGCAAAGAATCCATTCAGTTTTCTGCATAGACTCAATGTTTCTCACCATGAGTTGGAAAATGTGCCTCTGGGCAGCCGTGCTTCCCGCTCGAACCCAGACGAGGTTTTCGGTGCTTACAGCTGGCATCAGTGGTGATAGCTGAATGATTTGATTTTGCAATGGAGTTCCTGGATAGTGAATTGTTATAATGTAGAGAAATACATAAGCAAAGAGTTAATGACACTTTAGGTTCATTTCATTTCACAAGTTATGAGAACAAATTTTGATTGGCTAACTAGGAAGTTTATTATAAATTAATTTGCTATATTTCTGTTGATTGATAGTTTTTTTTTTTTCTTCGTGCATCAGAATCCCCGAGACTGAAAGCTTAATGACTAGTCCATCGGGTACTACAGAAATAAAGTAGTCAACCCTCTCAAATAAGCAAGTTCCATTTACATCCTCTTGAGAATCGAATCCGGAAGGGATAGTTAAGGAGTACGTACCCTTGTCCATCAGTGCTAGGTTCGGTTGGTGTGGATTGATAGCTAAAACAGTAATTTTGCACCTTCAAGTAAGTATTATGCTTTTTTCAAACTAGTAACCGAAGATTTGCTCAAGAAGCAACATTGGATATGCTTTCTTCCAATTCCATATAGAATGATATCTTTTGAAAATGACATGGAAGTTTATATAAACAAGACTTCTTAGTTCTTAAGCTATCACTTTACTCAATTTGGATTTTGCCAAGATAAGGTGCTAACCCAAGGATAACAAAGCTAAAATTCATGTCTGATTTTCAATAAAAATAAATAAATAAAGATATTTGTAAAAAGATTAGTTGTAAATATTCTTAAAGTATTTAAGGGACATATTTCTTCTCGAAACAAGAAAATATGAACTTACCTTCTTTGTCAATGAACTCACTCTCAATCAACTTTGGGATGCTCAATCCCAACACCAACTGCGCCGCGGCGGCAGGACAGAACGCCGCCGATCGAATCCCCTTCTTTACAGCTAGGCCAAGAGCCCAGCCAATGCTCTGATCAGCAAGCACACAACTAAGCTTCTCTTCAGACAATGATCTATTATTGATGGCTTCAATTAGCTCCTCAACTTTCTCCGGCATAGCCTTCAACACCGCTTCGGAAGACTTCCCCGGCATCTTCCTCTCTTCTTCGGATCCAAATCCATCAGGTATCCACACAAGATTCATTTGAGATAGCAAAGCATCATCATCATCATCATCATTATTGTTATTCCCTTTTGGGAATGCACTCATGATCCTCTCATGGTTATGTTTAGTGTTAACAAATGTTACTTTGATTCCTTGTTTCACTAAGCACAAGGAAAGTTCCATTAGTGGAATCACATGCCCTTGTTCTGGGTAAGGTACAACAAGAACATGAGGCCTTCCCATCTTAGTTAATTTCAAGTTCTTGAAAATCTTTATTGGTTGAATAATGAGCATTTAAAGTACCTTATTATAGTTGTGACACATGTTCTTGTAGTTTTCTTAGAACATTAGAAGACAGAAAATGTCATTTCCATGGAAATATAATACATAATAATACATAAAATATGTGAATCAATTCATGCACATAAGTTAAAAAAATAATAAGAAGAAGAAAAAAACAAGAATTATATATTTTATTCAAAGTTGATTAATTATTGTGATGAATAATGTGGTCACAGCTCTATATGTTGGTCCCCTTCTAAACCTAATCAAATGATGAAACTGAAACATGACTACTATGGAGACTTATTGAACTGGTGCTATTGTCCATTGCATGATCCTCACACATTATTGCTGCAAATAAAATAAACAATAATTATCATCTATATATGTTGATTCAGATAAACAATATATTAAAGAAAAGAGTTTTCAACATATCATCATCTATATAAATTAAAATAAGCAAAATTTTGCACTATAAGGTCTCCATCACCTCAACCAACCGGACCTATTAGGCTGCTATGTTGTCATGTTGTGTGGTACCATTTCTAGTTTAAGTATTTAGCATAAAAGGGCTGATATTATTTTAGCAATGAATTTAATAAAACATAGAAATAATAAAAAAATATATTTAATGTTTAATAATGTAATATAAAGACGCAAGGATTACACGGGATTTACACCTCCCCTTGTGGGAAAAAAATATCCCATCCCAATATTCAATGCAATACAAACATAATTCTTGTTGGATAACTGGTCATCAAAATACGGCCAACATAATATATCAGTTTAAACAGAATTCAAAATAAAAAATCTTTATCATGTTTTGGCAAACAGAATCTATTGAAAATAGTTTTTACTAAATAGGTGGGATGCGCCAGGCCCAGGCAGTAGTGTAAGGCCTAGGCGACGCTCGATAGGCCCAGTAGCAAGCTACTGTGGCGACCCATCCCCCTCAAAAAATAAATTTAATACCGTGTGAACCAATGGCACACATATCAGATATTAAACTGATAAGAACAGATACTACACTTGATCTTAGCCAAAAGGCCGAGAAAGGTATGCTTAATCCAGGCTTCCATTTTTTGTTTTATACATAAGCATTGCCTATTTCCTCTATTGTCCTGCCGATGTGGTACTTCTTAAGCAATTCAAAGCCACACACCGCAAGCCGACTATTCTACCCATCTTTCTCCAAACACGGTTAACAAATCTGGGATTGACACCAATTTGATTGGTGAAGAATATGATGATGAATCATTGTTGCTGTTCTCCATGGATCTCACTACTCTCTTATGGTTGAAATCTGAGTTGACAAAGATGATATTGCATCCATACTCAACTAGCTTATGTGAAAGGCTCATCATGGGGCTTACATGCCCTTGAGTTGGAGATGGTAGAACTAGCACTGTTGGGGTGCTCATTATGATGATTGATTTCCAATGAATTTAATAATACATAGAAAATATTAAAAAATATATTTAATGTTTAATAATGTAAAAGACACAAGGATGGATGTGGTTTCAAACTAGGTGCCAATGCAAGAATTTGAAAGATAAACTTCAAATTAATACTCATACTCATGATCATAATTATTCTTTCAACCAAGTAACGAACTTGCTTAAGTTCTTTGAAGATGTACTTCCTTGTTCCATGTTGTGCTTTAGCTTCTCCATAAGCTTTTGAGACCTTGATCTTGTGTTCTCATCACTAACCAACTGATCCACTTTTGCTTTTATCTCTCCCCGCGAGATTAATCCATTTTCATCCGAATCAAATCCCATTCCAACCTTCAATGCATCACAAACATAGTTCTTGTTGGAAAACTGGTCACCAAAATATGGCCAACACAATAAAGGCACCCCATTACACAAAGCCTCTAAGGTAGAATTCCAACCGCAATGACTTAAAAAGCAAGCAATTGCAGGGTGACTTAGTACCATCTTTTGAGGTGCCCATCCAATTATTTTACCATTACAACCCTCGAATTCGGGAGGGAGAGACACTTCATTGGAGCAATTGGGATCTCGACGCACCACCCAGAGAAACGGTCTATTCGTGAGTTCGAGTCCAAGTGCGAGTTCTGTAAACTGTCTTTGGTCAAAGATAGTGTGACTACCAAAGGCAATATAAATTACAGAACAGTGAGGTTGTTGATCTAGCCAACTCATGCAAGACATGTCTTCTTCCCAGAATTGTCCTAATGATGATGTTGTACTTGGCAATAATGGACCTATTGGGGTTAATAACTTTGGTGCTAAGGAAAATGCTTCAGGTTCAAGTTCTTGTGTGCTATTACAAAGGCACCACTCAGTCAAATTTGAATGACTCATGCAGTGCACTGCATATTTGAACAATCTCTTTTCAACTAAAGGGTCAAAGAGTCTTAGCCACCAACAAGATTCAATGTCCATACCAGGAATGCTTGAGGACAACCACAATGGTTTTTCTGATTCTGAGATT
>JASCZI010061070.1:17311-32061 GCA_036250425.1 Stylosanthes scabra
TTTTCTTTCTATTCGGCTGTAAAGGAAAGGGGTATCATGCTTTCTGTTACTGTCTACAACTTTATGCTGTCTTCTTTGCAAAAGAAGTCACTCCATAGAGAGGTTGTATTGATATGGAGGGATATGGTAAGAGAAGGGGTGATACCTAATGATTTTACCTATACTGTAGTCATCAGCTCTCTTGTCAAAGAAGGGCTACACGAAGATGCTTTCAAGACTTTTGAGGAGATGAAAAATAATGGATTTCTTCCTGAGGAGGTGACTTATAGCATGCTTATAAATTTAAGTGCTAAAAATGGCAAGAGGGATGTAGTTCAAAGATTGTATGAGGACATGAGGTTTCGAGGAATTATTCCTAGTAATTACACTTGTTCGTCACTTCTATCATTATATTACAGATACGAGGACTACCCGAAAGCCCTAGCGCTCTTCTCAGCAATGGTAAGCAACAAGATTCCAGCTGATGAAGTCATCTATGGTTTGCTTATTAGAATTTACGGAAGGCTTGGTTTATATGAGGATGCTCATAAAACATTTGAAGAGATGAAGCATCGGGGTTTGCTGACCAATGAAAAAACATATTTGGCAATGGTGCAAGTCTATCTTACTTCGGGGAAGGCAGACAAAGCCTTGGAAGCGATTGAACTCATGAAGTCTAGCAACATATGTTTTTCCCGATTTGCTTATATTGTCCTACTACAGATTTATGTGATGAAAGAAGACGTAGTATCTGCTGAAGAAACAATGTTAGGTCTCCGCAAGACTGGGCTGCCTGATGCTGGTTCTTGTAATGATATGCTCAATTTGTATGTGGGCCTTAATTTGATTGGAAAGGCAAAGGAGTTCATTGTGCAACTAATGGAGGATAAGACAAATTTTGATGAGGATCTTTATAGGACAGTTATGAAGCTTTATTGTAATGAGGGAATGATGCTAGAAGCGGAGCAGTTAACAAATCAGATTATTAAGAATGAGTTATTTAAATACAATAGTTTTGTCCAGACATTTTATTGGATTCTTTGTCAAAATAAAGGGGATGAGCAATCTGATGATAAACTTATGGCTGCTGGGCCCATCGACAAACATGATGTCACTGCTCTAGGGCTGATGCTCAGTTTATATTTGTCAAATGGCAACTTTAGCAAGATAGGAACGTTACTGAAGCTATTACTGGAATATCCCGGGGGATCAAAAATTTTTAGTCAACTCACCATTAGCTTGGCCAAAGATGGTATAAATACAACTCATGTCTTCTTGTCTCTACTGTGAAGCATAATCATATTTTATTAAGCAAATTTCTATTTTAAACTTGGGTGTTATATCTGTTTTTTCAGGAGAACTGAGCAAAGTAGAATCTCTCAACAGACAATTAACTAAAATTAATGGCAAAATGGAAGAAGCCACCATTGCTTCTTTGGTTAGCTATTATGGCAAACAACATATGCTGAAACAAGCTGAAGACATCTTTGCTGAATATGCTCATTCTCATAAACCTAGTAAACTGCTTTATAACTCTATGATCGATGTATATGCAAAATGTGGTGAGCAAGAGAAGGCATATTTGCTATACACACAAGTAACAGAGGAAGGATGTGATCTGGGTGCTGTTGGAATTAGCATCGTTGTAAATGCTTTAACTAATGGAGGTATATCTTGCAAACTGAGACCATGAGAAGAGTAAAAATAAACTAGACTACTAGCATGTGAACCTTAAATTTTATTTTAGTGCAATGCCTTGTCCTGTTCTATATTTCTACCATTAGAGTGGAATACAATAGTACAAAGCATGAATTGTCTTTTTTGAAAATCTATAACTTATTGGATTTGAAAGAGATGGTAATGCATTTGGATATGGATCTTTTCTCCCCAAATATCTGAATGTTTTATCTGTAGTGGTAACTGATTATGTCTTGTGTCTCTGGTTTTAACCGTATTATGTTATTGAACCTCACAATGTGTGGTTTGCATATCCACTGTTTTCCTCTGTTTTTGGACATCCCTTTTGTGCTATATTTGTTTTAAAAGGTCAAGGATAATCTAGCCTGCTATTGTGTCTAAATCATGAATGCTATTATAAAAGAGTTAATTGATATCATATAAATATAATTGTTTGAATTTTGAAAAATAAATGATTCTTTTAGTTTCTGAAAATCATTAATTGATAATTTTTTCCTGGAGCATTATGTATTACTTGTTGCTTCTATTTTCAGCATGCAAATATTTAGCATTTAGTTATAGTTCTAGCGATGATTGTTTTCTCTCTTCCAGGAAAACATCAGGAGGCTGAGAATATTATCTGCACAAGTCTTGAAAGTAACTTGGAGCTTGATACTGTCGCTTACAATACCTTCATCAAGGCCATGCTCAAATCAGGTTGATGTCAAGCTTGCATATTAAATGACACGAAACAGGACCTTTACCAATATCAGTTGTTTGTATTGTAGGTAAATTGCATTTGGCATCCAGTATTTTTGAGCGCATGTGTTCGTCTGGTATTGCTCCATCAATTCAAACATTTAACACGATGATAAGGTCACTGTTTTAATAAGTCGTTCTTTCACTGATAGTAAGGGGTTATACCTATATTTTTCGGTTTCAATTTTTAGACTAAATGTTAAACTGCTAATGCAGTGTCTATGGACGATCCCAAAAGTTGGATAAAGCTGTGGAGCTGTTCAAGAACGCTCCCTCTTTGGGTGTGCCTTTGGATGAGAGAACTTACATGAATTTGATTGGCTATTATGGGAAGGCTGGTACTAAGCTATAAACTTAACAATTATAGAATACTGATGATTATGGATGCAATACTGTATTGAATTATTGATAATTCTATCGTTCTTCAATAGTGGCACTTGGCTGTTTGATATTTTAAATCTATGTGGCTGATCGCTGACTAGTTTATTTACTTTATTATGATTGCTATTCTTTACATTTGGTTTTGGAATCTAATTATTTATTTCATTTTGCAGGGAAGGTACATGAAGCTTCACAGTTGTTCCACAAAATGCCGGAAGAAGGGATAATACCTGGAAAGGTAAAGATGAAACTATTTTTTTTTGTAGGTTCTCAAGTTTCAAGTATAAAGTTGGCATTTCCTGTTGGTATATATGAATAATTCATATAAAAGCTTATGCTGTCTGTACTTTCAGCCCAATACTTCCCTAGCAATTAACCGCCATCACTTTTTGCTTGCTTATGGTGACTTTGCTAAAGAAATTACCCGTTTTAAAGAAACAGGAATTAAATAGTAACCTTGCAATCAAATGCAGTGAATATTATTCCGTGTTATTATGTGAACATTTCCAGCATCGAAAAGCAAGGCATATTATATACACTGTGATCTTGTCATAATGGGTATGATCGTTTTCATGTTAATTCTTGGCCTACAAATGCAGGTTAGCTACAATATTATGATCAATGTATATGCTAATGCTGGAGCTCGCGATGAAGCAGAGAAGCTTTTCCAAGCCATGCAGAGACAGGGTTGTTCACCCGACTCTTTCACATATCTCTCCCTTGTTCAAGCATATACCGAGAGTCTGAATTACTCTGAGGCTGAGGAGACCATATGTACTATGCAAAGCAAAGGCATTCCCCCATCTTGTGCACATTTTAATATTTTGATATCTGCACTAACGAAAGCCGGGATGATCGATGAAGCCAAGAGGGTTTATGAAGAACTTCCAACTTTTGGTCTGATTCCTGATCTCATATGTCACCGGACAATGGTAAAAGGTTACTTGCAAAACGGATGTGTGGAAGAAGGTATCCGTTTATTTGAAAGTATAAGCAAGTCAATAAAAGGAGACACATTCATCATGAGTGCAGCTGTGTATTTTTACAAAGCTGCTGGAATGGAAAGGAAAAGTGAAGAACTGTTGTGTTTGATGAACAATATGGGAATCCCATTCTTAAGGAAACTTGAATTTGGATCAAGTGTGAAAGTAAAAACATCATGATGACATATAAATTAATACATTTGTATGCTTGAGAAGCAATATAATGATGAGGAAAGTCAGCTATATGTCTATGACTCATGACTAATAGTGCATGCATAGAAATTTAATCTGCTATAAGAGTGTGAGCTTCTTCTACTTGTGTTCAATGGAGCGCAATAACATTATCCAACGCATGCCATCAAGTAGCACATCACCCAAATATGATGTGTTTGTGAGCTTTAGAGGTGAGGACGTACACAACACTTTCGCTAATCATCTGTTTGCTTCTTTCGTAAAAATTGAATAGTTGCATTCAAGGATGATAAGAGTCTCAATGTCTCATGCAAGGACAGCACATCTCCACTCAGCTGGAGCAAGCAATTGAAGAATCTCAGGTGCTTGCAGGAATTCGCTAAGATGGTAGATTGTAGCACTAAGGCAACAACACCAAATCTGTAGCCTATTTTCTAAGATGAGAGTCTGTCTGAGATATATAAACTGACTAGAGACTATGGGGAAGTCTTTGCTTAACATCGAGAATTATTCAAAAATGACATGGCGAAACAATGGAAGGTAGATTTGGTGCAAGTGGTCAATCTCTTTGGTTGGGATATACAAAATAAGTAAGTAATCTTTTCCTAAGTTCCATTATTATGTATGTGAATAAATTAATACAAAATCATCTTGTATTGTACTCATTCTATCTTTGTTTTAGGTTGTGTCATATAAGCAAATAGACTAGTTCATTTTCTCTTTGTTCTTCTGGGCAGTAGAATGGAGAGATTGAAAAAAATTGTTAAAAGGGTTAGAAACATGTTAAGTTACAATTTGTAAGTGTGGATGGGTTGGTTGGGATTCAATCTCGTGTAGAACAATTGAAAAATCTTAATTGATTTCAACTCCAATAATCAAGTTGGGGTTGTAGGCGTTTGTGGGATGGATGGTATAGGAAAGTCGACACTTGTTAGGGTGGTGTACGGAAGAAACCTTCATCATTATGGTGCTCATAGTTTTGTTGATGATATAAGTAATGCTTTTTGCTTAGGTGGTCTGCTTTCTCTTTAAAAACGACTTATCTGTCAAATTAAAAATGGAGAGACCTCATATATATTCAATCATTATGGTACTAATAGTTTGATAAAATCTATTTGACGCCGTCAAAAAACTCTGGTTGTTCTAGATAATGCTGATGAAGTTGAAAAATTACAAAAATTGGGTGTGACTCGTGATTGTCTTTTCCTAGGAAGTAGAGTTGTAGTAATTTCTAGAGATCAACACATCTTGAACTCCTTTGGACTAGATGGAATATACAATGCTTAACTCTTGAATGAGGATGAAGCTCACATCAATTGTTTTGTAGAAAAGCTTTTTAAGATGATATCATTACGAGTTGCGACAACATTAGCAGAGAATATAAAATTTTGACGGCTGTTGCACTTCAATATGCTCAAGGTCTTCCCTTGGTACATAGCAAAACCAAGGGTGTTTTCACAAAACGATGCTGTTTCATTATTAATGTTACAAAAAATTTAGTCATCTTCTCGCATGCGTCACCGCCATTGTTGCTGCTGTAGCGGTGGGGCAAACTGTTGGGCCATAAAGTTGGAGAAGAAGCACCAGCGCACCTCCAAAACCTCCAATACAGGTTAGGAAGTTAATCGTTGTTGCTTTTTTTATGCGCTTTTCTCGTATCTTGTCTCGGTTTGTGATTTGCACTTTGTTTAGGGTTGTATTGGGCTTTCAATTGGTTATGAAACGAAAGCTTGAATTGGAGATTCAGAAACTTAGAGGATCATTAAGTGTGTAGAAGCACATGGAAGACGATGATGATGCAGAAATTTTGAATAAAATAGATGATTTAAGAGAAAAGGAACAATCACTTCAAGACAGATGGATTGAACCATACATTAATGATAATTAATTAATTATGCTTCCCTGTATACAGTGTTATGTGTTCTGAACTTGAAATTCATTGATTGATTAGAAGTTTAAAACCGGTCTTCCTTCTCCCTTGGGCAAACTCTGTTTTGTTTGTTCAGAGTAATAAGGCTTGGGTTAAATGAAGATTTCTTGATTACTATTTTGAATGTATATTTCTTAAGTACTTTGTTATGCTAATGAACACTCGCCATTATTTTTTTTGGTAAAGTATATTTTTTGTCCCTAAAGTTTTCGAAAAGTTTCAAAAATACCCTTAACGTTTGATTGATTCATTTTACCCCTAACGTTTGAAATACTCTTAATTCTACCCTTTATCTTAAATTTTTGTCAATTTTGTTTTTTCTTTCCAATAATACCCTTTTGCATCCTCTCCTGATCTCCAAATCTCAATAACAACCCTTTTTTATTTCTAGCCACTATCATCATCAATTTCATTATCCACTGTAATCCACCACTCAGACCCACCACCACCGCACCACCACAGGCACCACCACCACATCTCTCTCTCTCCATCATCATCTCATTTTTGCCGCTTCATATCGATGTCACCTCTAACGCCGCCGCCACCACATCGCCGCCGCCACCTCCAACACAGACACCACCTCCATCATCTTCTCATCTATTTGGCACCAACGTCCCTCATAATTCTACTGTCACTGTCGATTACTCTACCTCCACCATGGCCAGTATATACCACGTTCTCACCCTCATGGTTCTCAGCCATCTTCACAACAACCACACATCCATTAGATCCAACATTTACCACATTATGATTTTTCAAATTTCATCAATTTTAAATCTGTATTTTCATTTATTTAAAAAAATCATTTTGATGTTGCAGGAGGTGGGTGAAGCCGTGAAGGAGATATGGATGATGGAAAAGGCATGAGGTGGTGGTGTAGCGGTGAAGATGAGTTGATGATGAAGGTGGGAGAGTGAAGTTGTTGAGAGTGGTGGTTATGGGGGAACGAGGAAGGTGTGATGGTTGTGGAGTGGGAGAAAGATAATATCAATGATTCCAGTGATGGAAGAAGAGACGTTACTGAATGGATAAAAGAGAAGATGACATTAGGTTGATGATGAATGCTTTGGGCAACTAAGGGTATAATTGGAAAGAAAAAAACAAATTGACAAAAAATTTAAATAAAGGGTAAAATTAAGGTGTATTTCAAACGTTAGGGGTAAAATTAAATCAAATTAAACGTTAAGGGTATTTTTGAAATTTTTTGAAAACGTTAGGGACAAAAAATATACTTTACCTTTTTTTTTTTAATGCATTTCTTAGCTGCATTCCTCAGTATTGTATCCAAAATCAATTTATAATGTGTCTTGCAGGGTTTAAAGAGCTATCAACTCATGGAAATATTCATGTGAAGAGAATGGGAGAACTTGACATTAAACCATTCTTTGAATTTTCTAAGAGAAGATATATTGAGGAACAGGCTGAAGAGTTCAACTGAGGATGATTCTGATGATGAGGTTGCTGCACCTAGGTTGAGGGATTTGAACAGCAACCTTGATTTTGGGGGATTTGGGATTTACTTTAGGATTTTATGAGTAATTGGAGGGGCTATGTTGAGAAAAATAAGTTTTGCCAAGTAATTTTATGGTTACCCCTGCACTCTGCATTCTCCAGGTCTGAGTGGATTACTATGTTAAAGTTAATGCGCCAACTCTGCTTAGTGCTTACCGTTATCGGAGATCATTCTAGGGACCAGGTAAGTTAAGTTTGAAATTTTGGGGGGTTCGATTGAGTTCATTGAAATTTTGGGGTGCTATTTTGAGGACATGGTCAAATATCAAAGGCCATTTTAAGATTTAACTCTCAAAATGAATGCAACAATTCTAAGCCTTAATTGCAAAGAGGTCACATTATACCCATGTGATGAAGTTATTATCATTGAGCTTATCAAAGATGGGTTTGAAAGGGTTTCAATTTGGAGCAGAACAAAGGGTGGGCTTGGATTCAAAATCTTTTATAATAGGATTAATATTACTTTCATTCAACTTCATTTTTTTGGGTGACATGAAAATAAGACAAAGCCTAAACTAGATCAGCACCAATGATGTGATGAAGCTCTTGACCAGGATGAAGCCATTTCACATAATTCCTTGCATCCCGAGCACCCCATTTAGCTAAAAATTCAGCAGCTCTATTGGCCTCCTGCCTAATATGATCAAAATGCATGTCCCAAGATCTCCGCAACACCGCAACAGATCAAAAATTTTATCTAGAAGGTCCCTATCCATAAGCACCTCACTCCGCGAAATTCACTAGAGAAAGGTAAACATCAAGAGAGTCTATTTGACAAATAACAAATTTCATGCCACATTCCCAAGCCAAACTAAGCCACGCCAAACTGTAAAAAGCTCACAGCAAAAAACTCGCAAGCTTTCACAAAACCACCAGATAAGTTTCTTAAAATACAACCAAAACCAGCATGACCAAGTTGCGTTAGAATAGAAACATCACAATTAATAGTAAAACATCATCTATAAGAGAAGGATGGATAGGGGAATGCAAACCCAAAAAATTTGCAGCAGAATGACGAGCAAAGACAGCCACTTTCTCAGGAGACTATTGAACATTAGGATTAAAAACCACATTGCATCTATTTTTCCAAACCCACCAAAGACTAGATGGTAAAAAGGTATTCTCTTCCACTAATTGGCCAAGAAAAGCAATCATAAAAGGAGGAGCATAAATTTGGATAGGATACCGTGGGGTCAACAAATTTCTTCATAAAAGGTATTTCTTCAACTTCATTTGTTGTAATTTGTCTTTTACTAATCCAACAAATTTTTATGTTTTTCCTTTTGGAGAGGCATCACATATGATCTTCAAACTAGAACAATAAACAATAGAATATATATCCATTTTGGTGTCTAATGTAATTCAAATTAGACACATTAGTCCATAATTAATATTAATTACACTTTAGTTCCTAATTTTTTGTTTCATTAAGTCAAATTCATTTTCAAAGAAAAGTATTTTTAAGGACTAAAGAGTAATTAATTGTAGTTAGGGACTAACGTGTCTGATTTAAAATTTTTTAAAGAGCAAAATGTGTATATACTCCGAACTATATAAACGAAACCAAATTCATGCATATAATTTATTCCATTCAACAACAATCCACTACTGAAGTTTACATTTTTCATGACATTAACTTACTCTATTATCTTACACTTGCAGACAATCACATATCATGATTCATGAGCCATGATAATCACTTCAATTTATATATTACAGTTACACTATTTTGCCCATGAATATTCTTCAACCACTACATGTAGCAACTAATGTTTTCATTATTTTTCTTCCGAACATTGAAACTATACCCATTTATGTTTTTTTATTTCCCTTTTCTAGCTATCATCATTGGTTATATAAAAGCAAATATAAAAAAATGCCTTGAGCAATTGGGATTCCTTTTTCCCTTACTTGCCCATAGCTAAACTATAACATCATATCATTGATATAAGAAAAAACTCTTGTTTAGCACTTGTTTAACACACCTCTAGATACACTCAAATAAAAGTTTATGGATTCCATAAATAATGACTATATTTTGAATAAAATTATGGAACCAACTTTTATTACGAGCATGTCCTAAAGTAATGGCGAAAACTCACATGCAATTGTCTTTGTGTGAAGTAGATAGTTGAGTATTTTAGATGACAACTAAGTTAAATAGGTTAAACCATCTAAAAGTTTTTAATTATCAACTTTGTATAAAGACAAGTGCATGTAAGTCTCAACCTAAAGTGATATGTTAAACTTGTACTAACGCAAGAATCTCTCCTTTTGATGTAAAATCACTTGCATCCACCAACACCAAACCCTAACTTACCTCCACCAACATCATACACCACTTGGAGTGTTTTTTGTTGCACATTTCCAAATATTGTAACATCACTATCATCCCCATTTGGGGCAAAAGCCAGGCACACTTGTTTCACACTAGCAACATAAAACGTTCCTGCTGCTGCGAGATCCACCGTGACACCACCGCCGAATTCAAAGATAATCTTTGGGACAGTTATTGTCTTGTACCCGCTCAAGTCATAACATGTGTCCAATATGGACAAACGGCTCGCCGGAGGGTACTTTGACATACCTTGTCGGAATGCTGACCTTAGGGCACTATAGGCAGTTGGTGGAAGTCGAGTGATTACCGTTCCTGAGTCAATAATGGCGCCGCCGGTGGAGAATGTGGAGGCGGAAACAGGGAGTTTGCTGCCTCCAACCGTTATTCCAGTTATGTCTAGGCCGTAAAAAGAAGTGCCAGCAGCGGAGTTAGAGGAAAAGGGAGTGTATTTCACATAACTAGAAGCTCTGGCAGCTCCAAAGGAAAGGTATCCTATATTGCTTGCAGTGGAAGGAAGACAATAGGAGAATGTTTTGTGATATTTTGCGGCTGTTTGTTGCACAAAGGAAATTGGATGGCGGCCAAGGCCTATTAGGCCAGCCGAGCCGCCGAAGAGGCCTTGGTTGTTTTGGCCACAACCGAAAAGGAAATTGTCCACCGTGTCGGTGTCGGTCATCGTTAGCCGCTCATGGCTGAAGAAGCCAACAGAGAAGGATGAGTCACCGTATTGGATGCCATATATGCAAGCCTTTGATGTTGAAGCACATCCTGGGTCATTTCCTAATTTATGGGAAATGAAAAAGTGATTAAATGAAGTAATTCAGCATAATTCTTTTTTGATTTAGCGTTAACTAAATGTAATTAATTAGGTAAAGTGGATTATTAAATCGTCGAATAAAAGTTTTCTCTGAATTTGTTAACGATAAAAAATCTAAATACTTTAAGAATAATGCTACGGAACCAACGTTAAGGAGCCATTATGGAGCTAATAATTAAGTTATCATCCAAAATTTATGAGTTATCATCCGTAACTCATATATCAAAGATTAAGTTATCATTCGAAATTTATGACTTATCATCCGTAACTATGTGTTGGTTCCCTATTGGTTATTATGTATCGGTTCTTAGTCTTTTTCATACTTTAAAGATCGGATTTTAATACAGTTTTTTAAATGATTAAAAAAATAAATATTTTATCTTTAAAATTTAATGATTTTGAATTGAGGGATTCTTTTGTGGTTTTTTCAAATGATCAAATTTTTTTTTTAAAAAAAGTAAATAATCTAGAGATTGAATTTTTGTCCCATTTTTTCACATAAATCTTATAAATAATTATCCAAATATTTCAAAAAATTTAGATTAAATGTACAAGTAGTTTTGCAAATACAAAAAAATAAAATCATTTTTCACTTGTAAAAAAGATTGTATTTTTTGTTTCTTTTTCATTTAAAAATATTTTTATCATTAACACATTTTAAGAATATACCAGACAGAAAAAAAAAATTACCTGTGGCTGTAGAAAGCTGAGTACAAAGTGAAGATGTGCATGTAATATTGGAATAGGAAGAAGACTTTGAAGGATCATAAATCTGATCTTGCTGTTTGTAACATGATTTAACACAAGGTTCACACTGAGTCCAAGTTAGATCACTGCCAGTGTCAAATATCAGTGACAACTCTGTTTTTGGTGTTCCAAGACCAACTACAACAAAATAGTTGCCTGATCCAATTAGGCTACCAGATTTTGCAGGTAATGTGGCAGAATCTAATTGCTTCAATCCAAGTTCATCATCATGGCCCAATGAGTTCTTGGGTATCTTGGAGTGAATGTATTTGACCCTTTCTATGTCTAGATTCAGAATCTCACTGTGTGATGTTTGAGTCTTTTTATGTTTGGAGCATGGCCCATGTTTGTGAACCACATCCAATGTTGTCTTCATTCCTTTAAAAGCCCATGGCCTATCAAATCTTTTAGAACCTGGATTATGTATTCAATTAATTTTGTCAAAATAATAATAATAATAATAATAATAATAATAATAATAATAATAATAATAATAACAACAACAACAATAAAATGAAAAAAATAATTGATGGTGTTAAAATAATATTTATATTATCATTCAATAAAAAATTGCTGCATGATTCATTATAACTTCGTTATTCTCAAATTGATTGTCTCTTTTTAATTATATACACATTGAATAAAATAATTATGAAATTTTATCTATTATCTAAATATTGGAAGGAAAAATATAAGAAAATATCATTTATTAATTAGAACATATTTTCCCCCATAATTATAATTTCTATGCATAGTTTCTTTTTAATAAATACTTATATAATGTAATAAGTATAAAATAATTAATGAATTATCAAAATATGAAAACGAGTTAATTTGATTAAAAAGAAAAAAATTAAAAAGAAACATTTATTTTGAGAATGACGAAATATACACTTTAACAACTAATATTATTTTAATAGTTGTGCAAATATAAAAATATCGTTAAATAAGATTATAAAATAGTTGATATTATTAACGTATCATAATTAAATCCCATCATTTATGGTTAAATATTTTTGTTAAAAAGAATAATATTATCACAATATATTTTCTTACGACAAAAAGGTGACTCATAAGTCATAATTTAGATGGAATTATCTAGCAGTTCAAATTCATCAAACTTTAATAATAATAATAATAATAATAATAATAATAATAATAACAATACTACGGAACCAACACTAAGAAGTCCTTAAGAAGCCAATAAAATTATCATTCAAAATTAAAAAAATTATTATCTGAAATTAAAAACGTTATGATCCGAAATTATATAAGTTATCATACATAACTTATTATCAAGTACATTGACTCCCAACTAGGTTGGCTCCATACTTTCTCTAATAATAAATTAATCTTGCTTAAGGGCAGAGAAATGGTGTTGCCTGTGGTTGTGTATGTGAATATAAAAGGAAAAATAATTGCCATGACCAACAGAATTATTTTAATCTAAAAATGAAAAGAGGGACAAAATCTTATCTTGAAGTGGTTAACAAAGCACTATCAGTTATCAATCAGCTAGTGCACTTATTTAAGGGGATGGATTTTACGTAAATAGACAATTATCCTAATATAACAAAATGTAATGATAATATATAATATTATATTTACTATTTTCTTAAAATTACATGATTACATCATTATTACAAAAGAATTTAGAAGAAAAATAATAATACTTAGATATTATAATGATATATAAGTCACCAATAAAATTATATAAATTTAAAAATACAATTAGATTATTTATTGTTTATTTTCTGGTGTACACGACATTTTGTAAAACATATATCCAACAACTTGTTAATGGACACGTTTCTCATCAAAATATTAAAGCAAGCTAAGTAAGTAGTGACCAAAATTTTAGTTTTCTTCTTTCTTTGATGTTAGACAAACTTGTCTTGTTAATATTCCACCTTTCATCTCAAAATCTTTTACTATAAAATTTGTCCTCTATATTTTGATTATTTTCTATGCAAGTATGAAAACTATGCCTATTTTATCCTTTTTATGTTGAAAAGTTCCAAAGAAGAAATGATTGGATAGAAAATTGACCTCTTAGAAATATAATATACTATATACTATATTTAATTAAATTTGCCACTTGTTTTTATTTTTTGTTTTTTAGCTAATTTTTTGTTTGGTTAGGCGAAACACATAACGTGAATGAATAATGTTTTCTTGGAAGACTACTACTAAATTGTAAGAAAACAAAATAATAATAATAAAAATGTTAATAGAGTCTCATACAGTCAAGAGACTGAATACTACTACTAGCTAACCAACCATGTTAATAAATTAAATTCACAATATAATATCCCTAACATGAATTTATTACGTGTAAGAAATTATGAAGTCTAATTTTTATAATAACGTTGGGAATAGTTTTATATTAATTTTAATATTTATAATTTCTGAGGCCAATACTATATCATTATACAGACAAATGATGGATTGATACTATTAGTAAGTTACTATAATACTTTATTTTATTCAATAATAGTTCCTACTTTAATTTCAGTGAGAAATACAATTTGTATAGTTAATTTTAATCTCATATCTTATATTTGATGACAGCTTTTAAACCAATTATAAATAAATTATTAAATTAAGAAAAAAAATATGTAGTGGTTGTTTGCTTTTCACATGTGATCGTGGGCTCCATATGAATATTCTTTGGGACAATGATGATAGTAACCCATGAAATAAAGAAAAGGAGGACTCCAATAACTTGATTGAATTATTATTATTATTATTATTATTATTATTATTATTATTATTTTAGACGAACCACAGACCTCTCTAATTTTTTTGAAATTTTGAATAATCACTTTGAGGGCAATTTACCTAAATAAAATGAATAGAATCTAATATTATCGAAACGTTCTAAATGCTAATTGGTTATATGATTTTAAGAAAATTGCGTAATTTAAGTTTTATTTGATTTATTTAAGTAAATTACTCCTATATATTTTGATAAAAGTATTCCATTCAAGTTCTCTCAATGTATTACGTATTTAGACAATTCAAAATTTTCCAATAATTTTACATATTTGTGTAAAATTATTAGTTATTAAAATTGTTGAATATAGACGTGAAATATTTTATGACTATATAAGTAAATAATAATAATCTAGGATTTAGAATTTAAAATTTATTATAATACTTCTTTTATTTTATGAAAAAAAAAGTGGTGGGTTAAATCCACTAGGCTATCAACAAAGAATTTCTGATGATATATGTATGAACTCTATTTCTCAAACCCCTATCCTTTCCGGCCTTTTATCCAACAAAGCCTCTAATGGTTCCAAATAATAAAAAGCTAAAAACAAATAGATAATGAAAAAATATATTTGACATAGTATTAAATTTATATATTCGTTTTATTATATAAAAAACAAATTTTGTATATATATATATATATATATATATATATATATA